>JBCJKH010043751.1:0-13684 GCA_039877255.1 Loriculus beryllinus
ACACGGGTTTGCCAGGTCTTCGTGGCCCAAGTGGTCCACCTGGTATGGCAGGTGCCAAGGTGAGAGCGCATTCACAGCAGCAAAAACATCAAAGTTGACACCACAGTTGTAATTCAGCTGCTAAAAATAGCTTAGAGATATAACAAGTAATGAACATGTTGGTTTGGGGGGTGGGAGGGAGTTAAATGCTTTCCAGTCCAGAGACAACAGAATTTACAGGTTTTTGTGTTTACATCCATAAGACCAGGCTTTAAAATGTCCAGTACCCAGAAGCTGTGGGATGTGAGATTGTCTTTCATCTCTACTACTAAAAGTCCTGGATCAGATTGCCTAGAAGCAAATAACCAGCTTCACACACTTCAAGCAGTCATGGATGAAAAAGTGCCCCTGAGATGAGATTTGAGTCATAGTCTCACTTGCAAGTTATTTATCTTTATTTGATTCTCAGTATGTTTCTTGCTTAAATATTATGACCCAAACAGAAAAATACTTTCAACTACCTCCAGAAAATGTTGTGTGAGGCTTGGTTTATATTTTATCACTAATATAGTGACAGACTTGCATTTTTTTTCCCTTTGGCTATTGTTTTGGGGCACATAAGGAGAAACATACTCATTTATTATTTCTTATTTGACAAAACATCAAGGAACATTCCTTGGGTTCAGTGATCTTGTATGAACATTACAAGCAATGAAAACAAACCAGTTTGGCCAGGTTTTTATCTTTCTTCTTTGAGTATTCACAACCACCAGTCACATAGGCCCTTCATAATCGTTTCATATTTAATTAAAGATATGCAATACAATGGTATTTCACGGGTACATTATTTTGCAATAAAATCCTTTCCTTTTTTGTTCAGGGTGAAGATGGTAGACCTGGCACCAATGGTGTCCCAGGAGAACGCGGTGCTCCTGGTCCACAAGGTCCTGTTGGACAAAGAGGGCTACCTGGAGAGCCTGGCAGAGATGTGAGTGGATGTGTTAGATCTTCATGCTAGCTTGTGCATTACAAATGGGAAGCTCTGGGAGTAAATATGCTTTAAGGTTCCCTAAAGTGCCTGACACACAGAGGTCTGGGCAGATTGTGTTCTCATGCAACTTAGTGTAGCCTGCTGTCTCTGCTATACCTTTTACTACCCTGTGGGCCACCATCTAAGTCTCACTGGGATATGAACGTGAGACTACACAGCCCACATGCCTAAAAATTCATGCAGGTCTTACAGATCCTCTATGGGCCACTCTACCTGCAGGAATTCTTCCCTCTTGAGTGCTCTCTCTTTCTTCGATAAATATTCTTAAAGCTTACTGGAAAACAAGATGTGTATCCATCATCTGGTTTATGAACAAACTGTACCATCCTTTTTTCCAGGGTAACCCTGGCTCAGATGGCTTACCTGGACGTGATGGATCTCCAGGAGGCAAAGTAAGGAACCACCAATATCTTTAGATTGCCAAATAAATGTTACGTAAAGATGACAATATAGGTAGTTTTGTACTATGTAACTTGTGCCTTGAATCTCTTATGCTCCACTATGTATAGTCTTTACATTGTAGTTCTGTGAACCATTAAATTTATTATCCTGTCAACTGTCACTGTCTTCAGGGTGACCGTGGTGAAAGTGGCTCTCCTGGCCCACCTGGACCTCCTGGTCACCCTGGACCTGCAGGTACCAGCGGTGCACCTGGGAAAGCTGGTGAAAGAGGATTTCAGGTAAGACCAATGTAAATAGCTTACTGTTTATTTGCATATCTTTTCTATGCAAAGTCTATTTCATGCAGTAAAGTGGATGTTTGGAAGAGTCATACATTTGTCAGAGTTTCTTGACCTCTTTTATAAGCATATCATGGGAAAAGACATCACTTTATATTCCTGATGACTTTATAGAAATTAAGCTCTAAACCCACATACTCCTCAGGACACCAAAAAGCAGATAAGGCCCATCAAGCCATATCTTAATTTCCATCCCATCTCATGCTGCTCATGCAGCGTGAACGATGTTATTTATTTAAAATAAGGGAGTAACTTTGGAAGGCTTCAAGTTGTTTGAGAAGTGCTGACACCAGCACAGCTTAAGCACTGAGCACCTCACAAAATAAGGAAGGGGTCTAGTGCACATGGTATGTATCAGTGCTTACAAGCAACTGAGTAAAACTAACATTGGTAGAAAAAGGAACTGGCCAAAATTCTTGTTGATTATATATTGTGTGTGTAGCTTCTCTGTGTTTCCAAACAGCTGCTAACTTTGAATATATTGCTTACCAGTAAATAAAAAGGCAGACAAGTTAACTCCAAGCGATCCATACCATCATCTCCTTATTGTGTCACAGGGTCCACCTGGTCCTCCTGGCTCTGCTGGTCCTGCTGGTGCTCGTGGTCCTGCTGTAAGTCATGTTGAAAGTATTTGTGGTATCATGCATTCACTACTTCCTATTATTTGGGAATTTCTGTTATTTCTTTAATAAATTCCTTTTATTGCAAACCTACACTTAAAGGGTCCTCAAGGTCCTCGTGGTGACAAAGGTGAAACTGGTGAGCGAGGCAGCAATGGCATAAAGGGTCATAGAGGATTTCCTGGTACCCCTGGTCTCCCTGGTCCTCCTGTGAGTATTTTGCATTGGATTTTGCTGTTCTTAGCTTCTGTGGCTTAAGTCCAAGGTAGTTATTTAATTAATTTACTGAAGACAGACAAAATTAAAAAGAACCTGTGTAATTTGAAAATCAAATGTGTTCAAAAGTCCAGATTCCCTGAATCAATTTGAAATAACAGTAAAGCACTAGAAGAAGCTGCTAGCAGCTAAAGATGGGTTTGGTATAACCCCTTTCAGGTTTGTGTCTGACTTTGTCTGGAACAAACAATTCTTGCATTCATTTCTATAGGCTATTCCTGATTAAATTATAAAAGATAAAAGCAAGGGTTTAAATTTCTATGTCTATTAGAAATACATGGTAGACAAGCAACTAAACCCACGAAAAAGCTCCTTGGAGTCCAAATACCTCTCTTCTGTCATGCACCTTTTGCAATAATTAATATTAGGACAAAATAGGCATGAAATAGTAAACTGCTGAATTGTAAACATACATTACCATATTGCATAGCTCTTAACAGCTAAAAGAATTGAAGGGTGATAGGCATGTCCCAGGTATTTATGACAAGTAAAAATTTAGAAAGGTATTTATACTGAAAAGAATATTATTAATAGCATTCATGATGTAAGTGAGAATCAAGAAACCAAAACTCACTCTATTAATTTACCAATGATGGAAGTGTTAAGTGTAAATGCCACCAATAACCAACCTATTTAACAACACAGTATGACCTGTTGTCTAACGTATGAGTAAAATATCCAAACACCCAATAAATTCTCATTTACACTATGACAGTGAACAATCAGTTTTAAACATGCATTTAACAACAAGTGTTTGTCAAATTATTTAAATAACTTTACTGGTAATATGATTAAAACTGCAGCATTTTGAGCCTACAGCTGTGTATTCTTATTGAATGCAGGATTTCACTCAGAGCTCACTGATGGCTGTTGACTTTCTTGCATTTTGGTTATCACATCATTAATATTTTTCATATAGAGAATATCCAGGGTTTTTTTCCTGGTTAAAGAATGACAACAATTCTCTCTCATATCTGACATAGTCTTCTTATAAAGTTGTTCCATATAACCCTAAGGATGTTTTCATTGTCTCTATATAAGGCACATCCAGCTAGTTCAAGATGTTACTGAGAGGTACCTGATTTTTCTTTTCTTCATAGGGTCCCCTGGGTCCACAGGGTGCAATTGGAAGTCCAGGAGCTTCAGGTGCAAGGGTAAGAAAAACTGTGTACTTAATGCAACTGCAAGGAAGATTCAGAGTGTTTGTTTTGAAACAAATAGAATTTATTCATTAAAGTTTGTCATCTTAACAAGCAACAGTTAAAGAAAGAGAAAATGCCTGAAAATCATACAGAAATGTTCGAAATATCTCTCAAAGCCTTTCTGAATTTGAGATTATTTGGTAAACTCTTTTGACCATGTTATTTGTGTTCAACATTGTCCTAGGGTCCCCCAGGACCAGCTGGGCCGCCTGGAAAAGATGGTACAAGTGGCTATCCAGGTCCAATTGGTCCTCCTGGCCCCCGCGGTACCAGAGGTGAAAGCGGCCCCGCAGTAAGTAAATTGTGCACACTCAAACAAACAAATCTTTAGGGATTATTCATGAAACATAAGGCTCTCCCCTATATCATTATTTCCCTCAGAAAAATCTGTATTTCATGGACAGATTTTGTCATAGGGTGTATCTAGCTATCAAGGCTAAATCCAAAAAAAAAACTACAGATCATTTGTACTTCAGTGTAACTACTGATGCACTGGACATTATGTCAGACTCAGATAATCACTGAATTTTATGAGTACAAAGGGAAGACAGGATCTCCAGGTCACGGACTCCCTTTGTGTCTTGGAAGATATGAAATGAGTTTCCTAGAGTACTCCAAAAAGGCCGGTGCTGCAGTGGTCACTAGCATAGTCACTTCTCCTAAAGCCAAAAAATGGTTATTCCCTGGATTTTGGTGCAGAAAATTCCATCTCCTTCTCAAAGCCCAGACATAAGGAGGACAGACACAGCTTGACAGGATTAGGAAAAGAAAATTCCAATTTTAAGAAAATAAAGGCCTTGAAAGTCTAACAGATGCTTATGCATAGCAATTGCCATTATTTAATAAGTAAATTGAATGTGAGAATTGTATTTGTTTTTTAAGATTGAGGCACATGCAGGCACAAGTTTTAACTTGTGATCTCTGCTCAACACTATATCGTTTTTTAGGGTCCACCAGGCCAGCCTGGTCTTCCTGGTCCTTCTGGTCCTCCTGGTCCGTGTTGTGGTGGTGGTGTGGCTGCCCTGGGTGCTGGTGAAAAGGGCCCGGTGGGCTATGGATATGAATATCGAGATGAGCCAAAAGAAAATGATATCAATCTGGGTGACATCATATCTTCAATGAAATCAATTAACAACCAGATTGAAAACATCCTTAGTCCTGATGGGTCACGGAAGAATCCAGCTCGTAACTGCAGAGATCTGAAATTCTGCCATCCTGAGCTCAAGAGTGGTATGTTAGGTTTTAATTTCCTCCAGAAAACTTGATCTAGCAAATTCAGCAGATCTTGAGGTGTGGTTTTTTTTCTTTATGTGAATACTGTTGTCTTTGGGTATTTAAACGCAGATATCTGCGATTAAAAAATTGGGGTTTTTTTAAATGTCATGATAAAGATAAATGAAATAATAATTTCAAACTTTAATTTACTATGCATTTGCACAGTATATACATGGACTTCTACTTCATTCCTTACATGCTTATAAGTGAACATTTATTTAAAAAATTATATGGAAAAAAAAACCCTTGACAAGTATAAATTTTATACGTGTTTCAAATGTCAGTCATATTACAGTGTGCAGATGCACTCAGGATGTTTCATATCCTCTTATATTCTGTGTCAAAATTAATATGCTGCCTAATTTGGCTCAGGGATCTGGCATAGAGATAAGCTTCATCATCATACAGTCAGATTCTCCTCCAAATATATTAAGTCCCTTAACATTTTACTCATTTTTACCTCTAGGAGAGTATTGGATTGATCCTAACCAAGGCTGCAAGATGGATGCTATTAAAGTGTACTGTAATATGGAAACTGGTGAGACATGTGTCAGTGCTAACCCCAGCACTGTGCCAAGGAAAAACTGGTGGACCAGTGAAAGCAGTGGAAGGAAACATGTTTGGTTTGGAGAATCTATGAATGGAGGCTTCCAGGTGAGAAATTACTTCAGTTATCAGCCCAAAAGGTAATGTACATATTGTACTCATGCACATCACAACGTACTAAAAATAGTACTGAAATTAAACTAAGCTAAACATAAGAATAATTATATGGACTGCCCTTAGACAAGATTAAACAAAAGCTCTTGCTTATGTGTTGTACTGTGCAGTTCAGCTATGGAGATCCCGAACTTCCAGAGGATGTTTCAGAAGTCCAGCTGGCCTTCCTCCGCATCCTCTCCAGCCGTGCCTCCCAGAACATCACCTACCACTGCAAGAACAGCATTGCCTATATGGACCAAGCCAGTGGAAATGTTAAAAAGGCTCTGAAACTAATGAGCTCTGTGGAGAGTGAGATCAAGGCTGAAGGAAACAGCAAATTCACATATGCTGTTCTGGAAGATGGCTGTACTGTAAGTAAACAAGACTTTAGTATCGTAGTTTAATAAATAATTCCCTCTAGAAGACTAGACCCATGATCAAGGAAGAGAGAGCTTTGCATGACTTGATAAGGAAAGGACACAGCTTCACCTAACTGTGGAAATATAGATTCTGTGCACCAGCAATGTCACTCCTGTAGCAACTGTAGAAAGCTTAAATCTGTGCTTCACAGGTATCTCCTTGCTTTAGAATCAAAGTCAGTGAAGTCACAGTGACCAAGTTTTGATCCATCCCATATCAACTCTAAAACTAAGAGTAACAGGAATCAGCTTAGTCATACAAAAAAATCAATGCTAGCTGATTCAAGCCGCGAGCTATGATTATGGGAAGGGGTAAACACAGTCATCTGTCTCACAGAAGATTGCTCACTGTGTCTTGCTCACTGCAGCAGGAAGTACTGGAAAGCGGCAATAATTGATGAGCATGCTGCTCTAAGTGCCTTTTAAGGAACAAATACAAAACACTGTAAGACCGTCCAGAGTTTCTCCCTCCTGCTGTTTAAGGTCCCAGAAGCACCACAGCAAACTCAGACATATGGCAAACCTGCTATTTAAGGATGCATGAGCACATCTACTTTGCAACATGAAGAGCAACCTCATTTCTGCTGTCACTTTTTCCTGAATCCAAAACTACTTTTCAAACAGAGTAGCCATTTGTACCCTCTCACATAATGCAGAGCACATTTCAGACCTAAGTCAGGGCACCGGCACCACTCCAGATTATTCTACATTCCACCATTTATCCTATCCCTTATGAGCTACAAGGTCTACAACCCTATAATACCTTGCATAAAAGGTCTAGAAATGAAGAATGTCTATCTGTCTACAAGTTTGCATTTCTACAAAGACTGCAACCAGTTTTCATGGTGTTGAGAGAGACACATTGATACGGAAAGTATGAAGTCCAGTAAACTGTATGATAACTTTGACCTAGCCCGACACCAGTTTCTCTAACATGTTTGGTTTTGTCTTTTCTTTTTAACTTCACAGAAACACACTGGTGAATGGGGTAAAACAGTCTTTGAATACAGAACGCGCAAGACAATGAGGTTGCCCGTGATTGACATTGCACCCGTTGATATCGGTGGTCCTGATCAGGAATTTGGCGTGGACATTGGCCCGGTCTGCTTCTTGTAAACCAAAAATCCTACTCTTTCTGAAACCCCAGCAAACAGATTCACACTCCAACTGTGCTCCCTTGTTTTAGCCTTGTCAGCTAGTACAGGTGACCATCTGTATCCCAGTTATTTATTAACAAAATTTCTGGGGGAAAAGTCAATTTGATATCAAGGGTTATCTTTTTTGCTATTACACAAAGTGCAGTAAAAATGCTTTTTTGCTCTATTTTTTTTTTTTTTTACCAAATTCCATTTTCGAAACATGTCTCCGTGGTGCTATAATACAACTTCAACACTTAATAAAACAACACTGTGTTCTATTAGTTGAATGTTAGCCAATTTACAAAGCACTGATTGCTCCCAGTACCAAAGTTTATCCTTCTTTCAAAGATACAGTCCATAAAGCTAGAAAGACCTCCTTGTTTCAACTACCTCAACATGGACAGAAACTGGGATGTGTCTAATGAGTCACACCAAAAATCAATCAAACCAGTCAAAACACATTGAACCCATGGTCAATTCTGTGGAATTATTAGGTACAAAATTGTCTGTTTCTGTACTGATTAGCTGTGAAGTACAGTGTATTTTAAGAGTTTAATACCTTAATGTCAGTAGTCACCATAATTTTATTGTTGGATTGTATTCTGTTATCAAAGGTGCTTCTCTACTTTCCTGTCATTGCTGGTCAAGACCACTAAAATTAGGGAAGTGTAAAAAACTAATATGATGGTGCTAATGTATTTTTCACTCCTAACTCTGCAAGTCAGGGTTATTGACTTGCTTAAAAAAATAAAAAGGGATATAAAGCAATGATAAATGTCTCCTGTCAAAGATTGTCATTGGCATGTCATTGTTGAGAACCTTCTCCTTTCACTCTGTAAAAGTCAATAAAGATGCAAAATTGTGAACTTCTTCTGTCACATTAACACATTTATAGTGTTGAAGGTTATCCATCTTTGTAAGCTTTTCTATGGTTGTTGGTCTATTCCTTACAGAGACACATAATAACATATCTTAATAAAACTCCTTGTTTCATAAAACTCACTTTTTAAAATTTATTTTACTATCTGAATCTCTTTCTTTAAACAAGTTAATAAGGGAGGCCACAACTCTGGTACTACTTTAACTGGTTTTTCTAAGATAATTTGTTTGAAGGAAAACTCAGTAGCCCTGAGCGATGCAAGTTATGGCATCTTGCTATGACATTTCCTTTGCTACTTTTTTCACTCTTATCCATCCAGTGGCTCATTTTTGAAGCATGGTAAGCTTCTTTGACTATCAGCATGGATTCAGCTCTGACATCAAGATCCAAAATAGGGCTCATGCACCAAGGCAGGTAAGTTTGAAGGAAATATAAAAGCTTAATCTTCCCTTCCTCTATAAAAACTTACCTAAGTCTAAATAAACAGGCAGTCATAGGCTACTGCAATCCTTTCAGATTGCAGCTTATATAAATGGTCTAAGGATCTCCAGCAGCGCAGGCTGGAGGCAATGGCAGTTTGATTAAACTGACAATCTAAGCATCTTGGTATTTTTTGTGGCCATTGGAGCTGCACAGCTGAGTCATCCCTTGATTGCAGCAAAAATTCAAGGACATACAGTTACCAGAGTAGTTGAGCTATACCTGAGTTTGAGGCCAGAAGAAGAAAATTTAGCTGTAAACCAGTATCTGGGCTGTGAAACCGCTCCCAGAGGTAGATGCTGATAGATGCTACTCAGTCTTTCCTGTGAAGGAAGACAGAGCCTGTCCCCACATCATCACTGCACTGGCCACACATCGCTCTACAGCCCAGCATCATAAATAAGGTCAGACAACAAGTAGGAAGAAAAAATCCCCAGATTCTTAAAGGCTCTCACTGATGATTATGGGTTGTGCATCCTCTGAGAATACTTTCAGGATTGCACCAAGCGTGGAAAATTGGCAGAGAGATGCTGGTTTTTAAGAAACCTCACCAAATTTGTTATTAAGCCACCATACATGTGTCTGATACATGTGTACTTTTATAGAAAACTTGACATAATAGACATATGAAACAGATCAGCTTCATAAGTAAAAGTTAGATTAGAAAATAAGGAAGGTTTAGATTCTAATCCTTTGGAATTCTTTAGATTCTAATATTATGTTGTTGTTTTGGTTTTTTTTTTTTTCTCTGATTTACTGTGTCAGCCTGCAAAAGCTTTTATTTTTCATGCGAATACAATCAAAAAGACATAAATCTTACTGGACACTTTCAGGTTAGCAACACCCTTACTTGCTGTTACAGAGCAGCACATCAAGTTCACAGACCACAGAACTTTTGGGACTAACCCATTTTCATGCAGGTAACTAATAGAGGTCTTTCAAATCTGTCCGGAACCACCTGCTTTCAAGCTATAAGATGAGTTGGGGTTTAGGCATCTTTTAAGTAAGTGCGTGCGCCTTTCTTTGGCATGTAAATTTAAAGTTGTATTGAATAAATTAAAAACAAAATAATACCATAAGCTACACACTTGAAAAAAGAGGCAAGAAGGTGAATGAGAGGCTTGAAGTAATAAGGAAAGAAGCTGCTCACACGGTAGTAAGAATCATATATGAACTTTCCCATTCTGATCCAGTTTCTTATTCAGTTGTATGGTGTTACGCCAGCTAATATGCAAACACTTTACTACGGTTCTTTGGGGAAAACAAGAACAGAAATAAAACAAAAAAAAAACAAAACACAAACACTCACACAAAATAAAAATAAAACAACCACAAAACCATCACCAAAACAAAGCCAAGCCAGACCAAACCAAAACTGCCTCAGTTTCCCAGACTATACCAACAGTTTTAACATACCACTAATTTAGGTTTTAATATTTGGTTCGAATGTCACCTTTCCAGCTAATTGCAGGTTATCACCTAAAAGGGTAACTCTTTTGTAGGACACCAGAGTTTTTCTTGTGGTGAAACTGGACTCCCTGACTGTTGTCTGTGGCAGTGGTTGTCGTGGTTTAAACCCAGTTTCTACCCCCCCTTTCCTTCTTCTCCCACCCTCCCCTTTCTCCCCGCTCCCGGAGGGATGGGGAGGAGAATCAAAGGAGTGTACCTCCCACAGGTTGAGATAAGAACAGCCCAGTAACTAAGGTATAACACAAATCACTGCTACTACCAACAATAATAATAATGATAAGAAAATAACAAAGGAAGAAAGTACGATACCACCCGCCGAAAATGAGCCCAACCGGGAAGTGTGTCTGCTTCCAGGTCCTTCCCAGTTACATCCTGGGCATGATGTGCTGTGGCATGGAATTCCTTCTTTGGTCAGCCTGGGTCAGGTGTCCTGTCCCTGCTTCCTCCCAGCCTCCCTGGCAGAGCATGAGACTCACAAAGTCCTTGGTCAAAGTAAATACCAGTATTATCAGCACTGTTCCCAGGCTGAGTCAAAACACAGCTACACCAGCCACCAAAAAGGAGAAAAACTGACTGCTACTGCTGAACCCAGGACAGATGGGTGAAGCATTATTAATTCATCTTATTAAAGAAGAAAAATGGGGTTTTCCCTCATTTTTTTGTCTAATGTCTGAGAATCTCCAATTAAAAAGCCAGTGTCACACACCTATTTATGTCGGAGCTTCTAGAAGACAGATGTCTTAATTCCATCTGCTTTGTTGAAAAGTTGAAGACCAAATATTAAGCCACCAAACTTTGACATATGATTGTATGAATAATAATTTTTGTAGTTAAAATTTTGAAAAGAGTCTTTTTATTTTAATTCAGGCATTCCACCATGGATTGAAATTAATAATTTGAACATTAAAGTCTTTCAAACAAATGTGTCTGGAAGCAGATGTACTACTGATGAATACAAATGAAACTATTTTTCATAGGATTTCCCCTCTGGAGAAGAAAATTACTGTGTGTTCTATATTACATCATTATCTACCATAGGCAAAATTTGCAACAAGATAGAGACCCTATAAGCTCTTAATATTTCGTTGAGTTTCAGAGTGCATTATGATTTAAGAACCAGTTATGCTCCAATCCCTAAAATCGCTGCACTTACATTGCAAAGGTACATTGAAATATAAGTACACCATAAAATCACTCCTGAAATTAAAAGTCTTTAATTTCGATTTCTGGAGTTGGGAAAATAATAAAAAAAACTTCAGAATGTAAAGAAGCTACATTTTCTACCCACCTCAGTAGTTTATCTATCTTGTTTGTGTCACTAAACCACAGCAGACAACTAAAACATTCTACTCTAACAGACAGAGAAGACCAAACCAAGGTACAACAGGGAATTATATAGAGATGCCTTACTGTTGCTTAGTTCCATGACCACTGGAAAGCAAACCGGCTATAGAGTTCTGCATTATGAAGATAAATTCTTCATTTATTAATTTTTATTATAAAATACGCTTCAATTTGGTTTGGTTGTTTGGGTGTGGGGGATTTTTTTGTTTGTTTTGATTTGGTTATTGGGGTTTTTTCTTGTTTATGTGGGGTTTTTTAATTTTCTGCAAAAAACTATTTTGCAGATATGTATATGAAAGTATTCTTATTATCTAAACTAACTTCTTGTGGAGATAATATTGCATTGATGGCAAATTATTGAACATGGAAGGCCACACATTTTTTAATTAAGTTCTCTACTCCGTTTAGTGAACTAGAGACTTAGGTGGTGTAAATTAATGTAGATTTAGTAATGTTAGTGTTTAAATGTCTATTTGAAACACTTAAGAATGCTGCCTGAGTTTTGCATCCTTCTTCCCTCAAAACGCACTATAAGATTCTCCCTAGCCACCTCAGGATTAGTATCCAAGGGGTAACTCTGACGTTATCCCATTGCTTGGCCTTGGTTGCTGAGAAAGTGTTTAAGCCATGAGACAGCGTCTTGTGATAAAGTCTGTAGATAGATATAAAATGTAAAACTATAAACAGAAAAAGAAGTGTTGAGACAAGTATTACTAGTAGCTCTGGAAAACTGATGGGAAACATCAATATAAAAATGTTTAAAATCCTAAAAAAGAAATAAATTGTGGGGTCTAATGAGTTGTCAGACCGTTGGTCTCAGCTGGTGTTTCAGTACTGATGAAGAATGGGAAAGATAGCTGAGAATCCAGCATAGGAAGCTATGGAGGTGAACTACTCTTCTCACAGGGTGCTTGCTGGCCAGACAAAGCCTTCAGAGTGGTGAGCACATGCAGCCTAATAGCTCATTAAATACTATCATCTCTGTGTGTTAGCCTATATGTAATTGATATATTCATTTAAACTGAGTATATCTTGCTGGCAGATTCTCCTTACCCACAGCTAAAGATTTCCAAACAAATTCACTTAAAAAAATAACAGCAAAAGATTTTGTCAGTTTGGAAAATAATTTAATACTGGGTTATTCTGGATCAAGGTCCTTTCTTTCTTTTCCTTTCTTCTTTTTTCCCCTCTCTTTCCTTCACCCTCCTTTCTATCCTCCCTTCCTCCTTACCTTGCTTTCTTTCCTCTTTCTCTCTTCTTGTCTCTATCTTTCTCTCCTGAAACACCAAGATATCAGCATGGTATTAATTCTGTTAGTGATTATTTCAGTGGAATTACAGAATAATTTCTGCAGGACAAATATTTGCTTGTGATTTTTACACATTTTATGTAACCTTGGTCCCCTTTACATTGTTGGACCAAGCAAAGGCTCTGTATCATTTCACTCCTTGTCTGGTGTTTGGGTTAATAAAGTGTGATGTCTCAGTCAATAAGAAATTGTTTTCTTGTCCCTTAGTAATTAAGTGGTTTGTATTTGCAGCACATTTACACTTCACAACCTCAACTTCAGCATCCATTCTAAAGCCAGCGTTCCTCTTATGACGCTGTAGCACATCCTTGCATTAACGGTTTTACTCTAGTCTCCTGTTACTGTTGCCAATAGTCTAAAACTGATATGAATGAAATCTTTATTTTTAGGGGAAATAAAGAATTAACCAGAAATCCCCAAAGACTGATGTAGATTTAGAAATAGCAGTGCTGTCTTCGGAAATGTCATCTGACCAATGGTACAGCAATGACCATATTCTAATAGTACATTGAAGGATACAGGAAGTCCCTGAAAGAATAGTGGGTTTATGAATTCCTCTTAATACTTCCCAATTAACAGTTTAACTTTGTATTTAATCAACCTGAAGAGTCACCATAAAGATTCCAATGAGTGATGAGGGACAAATACTACATAATAAAAAGTGCTATCCCAAATTTTATTCACATGTTGGAAAGTGATGATTAAAAAAAAAAAAAAAAAAAAAAAAACCAAACCCACAACCACCCTTCTTTTTGAAACAAAAACAAGTAACAGGAACTTTTCTCTGTTCCACAGCTA
>JBCJKH010043753.1:0-11473 GCA_039877255.1 Loriculus beryllinus
GGTGCTCTAATGCTAATGTAGGCAGAGCGTGTGTGTATCTGCCAGGTCTTTATTTGAAGCATTGTAGGACTGCCCTTCTAATATCTGTTCTCTCAGTCCCAAATACATTATTGCAGTAGATTCTTTTTATTAATAGGCTAAATTGCATCCTCTCAATTCTATGAATGCATTTTTCTCTGCTTTCCTTGTTAATTTTCCTCACTGGTTACTTAAATGTGCTATAGACCTTCTAAAATATGCACATTGCTTTCATGTTTGTTCGTATTATGTATACTCTCTTTGAACAGCATTTGGGAATTCCTTCATTGTTATAATGATTCTTTAGTCAAAACTGATGTTATATGTTCATTCACTTAAAGAACACTTGAAAAATTTACCATTAAGTAGTGTAACTATTACTCAGTAACGTGTAATAATAGAATTGTAGTGGAGGGTCTCACTGCCGGTGGCAGGGGGTTGGAACTAGATGATCTCTAAGGTCGCTTCCAAAACTATTGTGTGATTTCTTTCGACTGTAATTATTGACAGACACATTACAACTTCTATATTAAAAAGCTTTCCTTGTAACTGTTAAAATAGTAGTATGCTTATCCTAAATGGCAAGAACTGTGAAGAAAACTGTTTTATATCTTGAGAAAATGTGATTTATGAACTACAGTAATTGTAGACACTCAGAAGAGATCGATAGTTGAAATTAATTGAAGGCACATAATTTAGCCAGTTATGCGATTTGAGGACATATGTGAATTTTCTAATTTCGGAGAGTTTTAATAGCTATTACTGTATAAAAAGTAGTGATTTTTGTTCATTTTCCTTAAATCCATGCTGCAAAAGAAAGCAGACAGAAGAAACCAGCCAGTCTGAGAATATATTGAGTAACTTAAACAGGGAAAGTTTAGATTGGGTGTAAGGAAAAAGTTTTTTACTGTAAGGATGGTGAGACACTGGAATGGGTTGCCCAAGGAAGTTGTGAATGCTCCATCCCTGGCAGTGTTCAAGGCCGGGTTGGACAGAGCCTTGGGTGACATGGTTTAGTGTGAGGTGTCCCTGCCTATGGCAGGGGGGTTGGAATTAGATGATCTGAAGATCCTTTACAATCCTAACTATTCTATGATTCTATGAATCTAAAATTCCAAGGTCACTAGATTAACCCATGGAATTGTGAGTAAATTGAATTAGGTAAAATTAACATCTTAATTTATCAGGGTTTAATTAATTTTTATAAAAAAAAACCAAAACCAAAACTTTTTAAAAATTAAGAGTTATATAACTCTGACCTATCACTTGATGTATTATTGGCAAAAAATCTAAAACTATCAGCACATATTACTTAGCAGCAATGAACATTGCAAATGAAAGCCTGTCTTTTAGTAAGACATGAGTACAATAACGTTCTGAGTCTTATAGAAATAAAATGGTTTCTCATGTTATGTTTTATGGAGGTGCAGTAGATCTTTTTTAATGAAAAGGTTTGCATAAACTTTCAAGAGCATGTGGATTTCAAGAAGTTTTTGCCAGTGAAAGAAAGGCTAGTTGAGTTTGTTATCTAGCACGCTATTTTTTTATTTTCCCATGCGGACCAGCCTAGATTTTTGGATTTTTGTTTTAATTTTTTTTTTTTTTTTTAGCGAGAACATTCCTCTTATCATCCTTTTTATGCACTATTTTGCAACAAGTTGTGGGAAAATTTCACTCATCTGAGATTTTTGTGGTGAGATTATTTTCCTTGTGTTTGATTAGTTACCTGTTGTAGCAACCATAGTTTTCCAAATGTTATGTGCTCAAAGGTATTCATATTTATATTACGCTATGAAGAGGATTAAAAACATAGCCATTTTTGCATAAGAGCTGCATGAGAGTATTTCTATAAATAGAAATTACAAGAATTTGGAATTCCCTTGCATATGCCCTCTTGAGATACATTATCAGTGCAAAGATGTTTCCAGAAAGAGCATAATTAGGTTGTCTTTCTGAATCTAAATCCACACAGAATATTTATGTGTCACCTATGTTTTATGAGTATTACATTTATGCTTAACTTATAAGAGGATCCAAGTTAAAGAACTTTATTAATTAAACTTTTATTTACTGTATTTTTCAGGATTTAAACACTCAGTTTGTAGGAAAATTATATATCAAAGTACTAAGAACACAAGGAATTATATAAAAGCTTGAAAACTTAAGAAATTAATGCTAACAAGAAACTGAAATTTAGGTCTGATATTATTATTATTCAAGCTGAATAATATTTGAAATGTAAGTGCTATTAAAAACGGAATATCAGAAGAGATTTTAACATTCATTCAATTCCAGCTTGTTGTGGAAGCAATTTTATTCACTGTATTTCCTGGGTCACTCACTACATGATACTGACCTCTACCTTATTTCCAAGGGCTTAACATCAAAATATATTGCTATGATAAGTTCAAAATATGTATATAAGAAACATTCTCTAATATTTTCAGGGTTTCTATGCATTAATGAAGAGGGTCCTTGCACAGACATTTATAGAGCAGAATCTTCTCTTTCTGCCATGCCGTGTCCACATTAAACCAACATAGAAAGTTAGGCCAAGATGATGTGTTAAAAGAACTACTCACCTGATTTCTGACTGTAAATAGGCTTCTTGTTTGAAACCCCAGGTAGCCTGAATGTCTCTACTTCCAAAGGAGACAGTTGTTAACTTAAATGAGGCTGTCCAAAGAAGAAATTAAACAAACTAATTATTATAAAACCAAGATGGACATTTAGAGTATTTCCACTGCTACAGCATAGTTAGTACTGTAGAGGTTTTGTGGAGAGCACATGGTTGGAAAACAGTGACAAATACTGGAGTTTTATCAAAACATTCATCGTGCAGAATTTTTTTTTAATGTTTAATTAACAACATTTAGAAAGCATGATATGTTACTAAAACATCATCATTTTGCACTGAAGTACATTAGGTGAATGTATTCTGCATGGCAACTAGTTGACATGCTGGCTGTTTAATCACTAAGAGCTAGAGAAATACTGTAAAATATCTTTTGTGCATTTTTGATTGAGTTCTACATTCATTTCCTATCCCTTTTACGTTTGCTTTCTACACAGATTTAACAAGCAGGCTTTGTTTGCACCATTTTACACAATAGATGACATTTATTCCTGTATGGAGGAAACACAGAAGCACACCTGAGTACAGAACTGACTCAAAAAATAGCTTTTGCATTATTAGGGATTTACTGTAAGCTCTTGAGAGACTGCAGTCTCTTCCCCAGCTGGATTAACTCTTCCTGCTGCAATGCAGGTTTGATGTCTCAAGATACAACAGCAGCTTCAGGGACGTGCATCACTTCCAGAGATGGACAATAGCTGTGCTCAACCTTCTGACTGAGAATGGGTGACTTCTCCAGACAAGGAGATAGCAATGTCAAGCATTAACCATTAACAGTGGCTTCACATGCTTTTTCAGTGTTGTAGTAGCCATGGAAAATTTGCCGTTCAAGAGAATGAAGATGTATATAACAGAACACAGCAAGTTTAAATGATATAACAGGTTTCTTGGTGGTTTCCCCCTCCTGCCCCCCCATCAAGTTCATGGGACTCTTATATGGAAAGACTTTACATAACAGTGAAAGAAAAATTAACTTCAACTTAGCTTTCAGGAAATATATTCAATAGCAAGCTAATTTTGCTGCTATATATCCCTGAATAGTTATATGTCTAAAGAAGACAAGAATTAAAGGGTTCTAAAATTCCTTAATCTTCTTTATCTACTGCAACTCCCCAAGAGGTTCAAAACCTATTAGAAACTGTGATCACAGATCAGAAAAATGCTCTGAATAATCTGAACTCTTACACTTTAATTCATGAAGCTCAGAATTCTATTGTGATGGACAAATCTCTGACAGAAGCTGTTTGCAATCCATCTAAAGGAATAAAGCAAATAAATTCAGGGAAATCTAGGTTTACTCTTGCACATTCTGCAAGTAGAAAAAGCTAGGCTGGATGAATACATTGCTAATTGTGAATTATTCATCTCACTCTAGCAATCAGTAACATCCACATTAAACATTAAAGACCTAGATTCACAAGGAGAATTTAGGCACATAAATACCTCTTCAGGCAGTCAGGGTTGACATTTAAATGCTAGCGGTATTCAACACCCCCCCATTTCCCCTCCCACCTTTTCATAGGTGTTTAAAACTGCATACATACTCAAGTTTCTGTTGAAAGGCATCAGAATAACTTCTAAAATTTTCACAGTGGGGAGTTAGTATATACCTAGGTTTATCGCTTTTCCATGTCAAAGTTCCCAGGGTAGTTCTTTCTTATCACATTTCTGCTATCTGAATTTTCATCTTACCAAGGATACATTATGAAACTGTTTCACTAAAATATTGTGGCATTAGCCTAAACCCTGGAAGCTGACTCTCTGTACTCCTACCTGACTGCTAACGTAAGATGCAGAGTCGGTCTCCAGTGTCAGTGGTTTGATAAATATTTAGATCCTACACAGACACAGGCTTCACAAACTGAGCTTCAAGAAGAGAAATTAATTACAGCTATCTAGAATATCTATAACATCAATACCAAAAATGTTTGGTTTAGGACTTTGTGATGATTTTATGATTCGTGATGATTTTATGATTCATGTTGATAACACAACAGTGATCACTTTTCTGAGCTTTCACCCTGATCTTAGTACCTTCTTTTGGTTAGTAGCATGTTGATTAGTGATTCCTAATATGTTCTTTTAAATGTGTTTCAACCTCCACTAGAAACAAGTCGGCTGGGACCTCATGTTTCTTCCCCAGGGTGAACAGTAATCTTCTGGCAGCTTTGTTTTCAGAGTGACTTGACTTCCTCAGTTACTGAAGTCTCGAGTTCCAGGTTTAAAAGAAGGTTGATGGCTATGGGTTGAAAAAGGAGATTGGGACTTCATAGTAGCTCAGGACTGATCTTCTGTCTCTCTTTTTGGGTGCTGTTCAAACTCACAAATTTAGAAACACTCCTTTTTATGAAATTTTGAATTTATACTATCTTTTTACATATTTTCTCTGAAGTGAGGTGGTGATGGCTTAATATTTCTTTTATCTAATATTCTGCCCCTTTTCTAGGGTTGGATTTTTCCCCTCTTTTAAATGTGAATCAAAAGAAGTCTTTAGGCTGATTAAATGCAACCAATGTTTTTGGGGGTGTTCAGGTAAAAGGATATGATAGTGTTTGTTAAGATAATTTCAGTGTTACATATGAAAGATCTGTACATGCATCATCTAATCAAACTCTCTATCTTTGGTTTACTTTTCAAAAAAAGATCCCAGAAATGAGCTTTATGGAGACTGGGTTTCGTGAGAATTTTTTCTTCCTCTTCTGCTCCTTTCATCTATTTGGCCTCAAGCCGCTTGGCCAATATTAGTGCAGCATGGGTCTGATCCCCCATTGTGGGAGCATGCCTGACAGATGCCATAAAGGAAGTGGTGGAACAGAAAAGTTCTTCAGTTGTTTAAACTTATGCTTCATAAACTACTTCAGATTATAGGGGTATGAAAAGTCTCAGTCCTGGATATTTACATGACTCAAATGATTAAGTTCCATATTAAATGTTTGAATTAAAATGATATGAAGCTGCAAAAAGGGCAAGAAATACAATGAAAAGTCAACAGTCCTCATTTAACTTGTTATCCTACAGTGGGTTGAGAAAGCTGGTATGAGGGAGAGAAAAGTGGGAGCAAAAATATGATGTGACCCAAACCTCAGACTCCCCTTTGAATTTCAGCACTTCAAGCATAAGTGTGCAAAAGAAACATTTAGTCACGTTTGTTTGGTCTTTAAAAATACTTCACACAAAAGGTTTTTTAAATGTAAGAGTGTTAGCTAATGAATTCCAAAAAACGTCTTTAAAGCAAGCCAAACATTATCATATCTGACTGGAGCAGCTTAAAGACTTTCCAGCTTTCCAAATAAAATCTCTTATTTATATATGCATAGAAAGTCATTTTATTGAAGCCAGAGACTAAAAGGTAGTTCTGCTTTATTAGAAAGTGTAGCAATGTTGTGAACAAAATCCTTCGACAAAAGAATCTGCAATATTTGATATAGATGTGCAGTAACTGCTAAATTGCAAGATCTGTCACTGTAAAATAATTAATAATATCATGTGAATTGGACCACATTTGAACAAATAAATAATGTCACTTTAACTGAAGTATAATGACATCACAGACAATAATTGACTTTTTTTTTTTTAATTTTTATTTTTAGTACATGATTAAAACCTCCAGGTAGTTATTACTGTTGACAGAAAAAAATTGAAACCAAGAAATTGTCCAGGTTACCAATGGGACAATGAATCTCTGCAAAATTATTATTTTGATATTAAATCACTTTTATTCTAGAGTGTAGTATTCACTTAATAGCCTATCTGGTAGATCTTACAGGCTTATTCTACTGTAGCTTTAATGGGCAATTTCCATGTGCAGATATGCTTAAGTTTGTGCAGAATATGGGTTTTGGAAATAATGCTCCATGCCAAGATGTTTCATAGAATATTTATTTTTGCTTGTATTATAAAGCTCTGAAGATACAGATTTGTGAAAGGGATGAATGCCTGTATGATGATGGGAACTTGACAAATATTAATAGCCTGGCTTGAAAATATGAGACAGCTGTTTCAGCTGGTTTCCACATGTGACTCCGAATATTGTGGTGGGATGTGATCACTATATATAGTTCAGAAACCAATCTCCAACTCAAAGAATCTCCTAGAAAAAGACTTCTTCAGTTGGAAAGTAGGTGTTTAGGGTGGTGGAAGCCACTTTCAAGTTTATTGACTTCTGCTCTTTAAGTGGATTGTATCAAGTTCTTGAAATGTGATATCTACTTTGAAGGACTGAGAAATATTCTGAACTTTTCAGATCATCTACTATTTTCAGCCATGATATTCCACTGATGTTTAAAATAGGAAAGCATGTATGCTTTGCTTAGAGCATCAGCTTTTAGGTTTTTTAATGTGTTTGAGCAAGAAGGTTTATACGATAGGGAGAGAAGATAGCCCACTTTTTTCACCTTGATCAGCTACAAGCACTCCATTTCAGCACAATTTGAGTTGCATGCACCTCCAAGAATGAAATGTTGTACGCCTGTCCAGTATGACCAATGAAGCTGTGTTTTTTACAGCTGAAGAGTGCAAGTGTATGGTGTAATGAAACAAAGTGGGATTTTTGGACTTTAGAGCATAATACTGGTTACACACCATCCTCCTTCAAGACTCTTTTATTCTGCTTAGTAGATTAATTTTACCCATTTACAAAGTCACAGGTCAGGTGTGTTTATGTTGTGTAATAGGTATGCTATGTAATGCTGAAATTCTGGTTCCCCCTAAGCATGGATACACTACTGTACTACATACAGCTCCTTCCTCCTTAGACTCAGGTGCCCTTGTGTGGTAATCTGGGAATGTGATAAGAAAGAGGAGGGGGTTAATATTCACCCCTTTGCACCTACAATAGCGCACTCCCAATCTCAGCTGTATAAGTCTGACCTTCATTTTCAGCAGGACTGTCTATACAGAGAAGCAATGAGGAACAACTGCTTCAAACAGAAACAGGTTCACATTGTGCAAGCAGCAATGATGTTCAGTTACTGAAAGATGAATCTGTCAGTCTCTATGTTTGATTCCCCTTTTAGCCTTATGTATTGTTAGAACTGCCTTCTTCTTGTGGTTGACTTGTGCAAAGGAATAAAAAGAAGGAACTAGTTTCTGGACAATCAGCATCTGAACCACATGCTGTTCCAGCCCCAGTGCAAAACTCTCCATTTCCCATACTAGTCATGTGGTAAATGCCGCATAGGCAAGCAATCATTGTGGAATCAATTTGATACCTGGGTCTAATTAATCACACCCATAGACGTTGCCTTAACCAAGTTCTCCTGCTGCCATTAGGTTATGCAAGCCCTTTCAAGATTTGCTTTGAGATGGAGATGTACTCTGCAGTATTTATTGCTACGAAAGATCAATGTAAGATTTTAAATATATGCATTTATAATTATTTTAGATCAGTGAGTTTATGTCCTTTTTTTTCTGAAAACAAGGCTAAGAAATATATATTCTTTCTTTACAAAGAAAACTATTGAGATATTTTCTGTGTCAAAGCAAATTTCAATACTTTTCATTTTAAGATGCTTTTGATGTAAGTCATGATCATATGGAGATGCATTTAAGTACAGAAAGTCATAGTCCATTTCCCATAATGGGAATGATGTTCTAGGCAAAGCCACACACACACAAAATTGTTGAAAAAAATTTTTATCTGAAGTGGCTTAAAGTCAAGGGTAACACAGTGTCAAAAATAATTCTATTAAATAAATATGAAATAAAATACCTTAAATCAGTCAAAAAAGTCATGTAGGAAAATATATTGCAGAGTTAAAGAAATTAAAGTAATCAGCAACTTAAGTACTGTGTCTCTCTTTTCATTCTTTTTCCTGGAACCATATATTATTTGTTTCCAAGACGAGCAATACTTTTACATGCTAACTCTGCTCACAAGTGTCATCAGTTTGCAGGGGCAGCCTTGCAAAACTGGGCCTTGGAGATATGTTATAACAACCATCCAAGCAAGGTGGGAGTCAGAAGGTCTTTTGGTTTCCAAGGCCAGGATAAACCTGTATGTATTTTACTGAATCTAAACATAAAATGTTTGCAAACCCTTACAGGCATTAATCAATTCAGCCTTTGCACTGTGCTAGTATGTGCTTGTTTTAAAAGTTTGGAGGGTAGTACAGCTTTTCAGAAGGACAAGTTTTGGAAGATCAGATAGCTCAAAGCCTGGGAATACACCGAGGCCAGAGGCTTGGGAATAGCTGCTGCTAGCGAAAAGCTCTTTGCTTGTGAAGGGTAGTACTGCCAAAAGTGAGGGGAATGTGACTAATCTTTGATTCTCTGGAGGAATCATTAAAAACTTTCAACCTTAATGATCAGCTGATAACTATTTACAGTTGCAATTAGTATCTTCAGATAAGGGAGCACCAATAACTTTTTGGTTTTAAATTCAAATATTAAGGTTTGTTGAATTGCATGAGGGTTACTTTCTAGCCTTAAAAGGCAATTTTTTGTGCTATATGCAGCTCTGGACTTTCAATTCCACCTCTCTCCTCTTTCTATATTATCATGGTTAATTTAAACCCTTAAACTTTCTATAGGAATCTGCCCAGAACAGCAATCTCCCTTCACACACATACTTTCTTTGTCCATTTCTAAAATTTATTTATTTATTTATTTAATAAACCTTTTTTCTGAATTCCTCTGAAACTGTTCCCTTACTTTTTGGCTCAGTTTATGAAAATTACACATTAACTTAGATTTTGACTAAGATTGCTTTTGTGGTTGCTTGCTAACCTTGCAACTTTAGAAAAACAATCAATCAAATATACTGAGCAACATAAATATACATTTGCTCAACTTCCAAAAGGTAAATAACTATGTTGTTGCTAGAGAGCTAAATGTTTTCCATTTATTTTGTGTTTATTCACTTAATTGCACCTGCAAAGGCTTAGAATCATTTAATATCTGTTAGTATTGCTAGATGCTAAATACATATAAAAAGAAGTGCTGAAATGAAAATGTTTGGTCTGCTTCTGTGATGGTATTCACATATGCTCTTAATCTAGCACTTGCTTTTTTTATAATTCGACACGAGTTAAAATCCTGAATACTAAGTTTCATATGTAATCATGTAGTTATAGTGTGTCAAAAGCACATATTCCAATTCGTTATAGACTGAGAATTCAATTACTGAATTAGTATTTCTAGAAAAAATTGTTAAAATCTTAGAATTGAATTAAGGTTAACTTCAAATATCTTTCTTTACACCAAAAAGCCCAAGGTTTGCAAAGGAAATAAGATGGTATTCCATTCAAGTGGGGACATAAACACTTGTTTCAAAACTAATAAATCTTCAGCTGCTGTAATATGAGGGCACTTCTTTGCCTGTACATCTGTAATGGGCAATTTTGTTCAGTGGAGCTATGCAAATTCACCTTAACCAAGCATCTGGCTATTAGCGTCATGTAAATTAGGTATTACTAACAGCATAAGGCCATTTTGCCGATTTTTCTGCCATGGTGAAATTATTACCTACAGCATATTGTCCAATTTGGATTATTAAAATAATGAGATTTCTCTTACTTCTGAAGAAAAACTGTTAATTCCAGACTTTAATTTTGATCTCAACTACAGACTATTTCCTTGAGATGCAAAAACCATTTCTTGTTTCCTTCCCTTTACCTGTTTCCACCTCTCTTTCTCCATAGACTGCTAAATACTTGTTCCACTCAGCAAAATTCTCTCTTATTGGCTGGGCAGGTCACTATGTTTGAGCTCTGGCCTATTAAAACAAATGTTTCAAGACAGAGAAATGCAATGTTGCTGTTAGTGAAATGGGAATTTTTGCTTATCAGATCATGTTGTTTTATTTTTCAAATGCTCTACTGCCATAATCTAAGTCCACTTCTACAGTCTTAAATTTGTGAAGGAGCACTTGTAGAAGAATGAGGGTTACTTTGGCACAAGATCAAACACTCTGCAAAACAAAATCTACCCAAGCACTTTAGTTAAATACTTCACAATTTTAGGCACTGAGTTTGAATATTCTTTTCTGGGTTCAAACATTCTTTTCTGGGTTCATATGTCCTTATCTTCTGAGGACATTCCAGAACCAATGCTTTTCATGGCCTCTTTTGCACACTTTCTAGGCAAAAACTGTTTTCGCAGCTTGTAGAAATGGTTACTCAGAGCATCAGCTTCCCAAGAGCAGCTGGTATCTTAAAGTTCCCAGGAAAACCTCCCTGAAAATTCACCGTATCACAGCTTTGGCATATAGTTCATTGCTTCTGTGACATTTGATAGTGAAAACAGTCAGACCTACTAACTTTGTGGAGCCACATGCATTTTAGTTAGGGGAAAATCCAGAAAGAAAAGAACTAGACAAAACAGGAGAATATATCAGTTTTCTTAAAATGAATATTTTGGGTCATCCAGGAGTCCAGGCATTTCAGTGTAGTACATACCTTCATATGTTTTGACTATCCTCCTTTGAATAGCAGATTTCCTCTTTCCTTTTACATTTCCTTCCTTTGTTGCCAGTTTCCCACTTTCTCACATGATGACAGTTGAAAAGCCTCCATCTGCCAGAAAAAAACTTTTACAATATTTCTTCCATCCTGCTTTGACTTCTTTTTCTTTTATGCCTCTTAGACATTTCCAGCATTACGTTTAACTTAATGTGCACACTCCACATAGATTTGATGAATCTCAAACTGACTTTAGCCTCTCTACTAATTATACAGAAAATCCAGGATAACCAGTTCAGGTGTCTTCACAGAAGCTATCTAAATTCCAGTAGATGAATTTTGCACCTGGGCACTGCAGCTGCTGGTGCTGTCACTGGGAGCTCAGCACAAGGGGACCTGCCTGGCTCTGGAAACACCCATG
>JBCJKH010043755.1:0-14226 GCA_039877255.1 Loriculus beryllinus
GGAGCAAGCTGCTCCAGTGGAAGGGGTCCCTGCCCGTGGCAGGGGTTGGAGCTGGAGGAGCTTCAAGGTCCCTTCCAGCACAAACCATTCAGCCTCCAAAATGGAGGCTCCTATTAATACCCTGAAGTGTTTGAACACAACTCTCCCGCACCAAGGAGAAAGGAGCCCTTGCAAGGCTCCTCTTATACCTTTGCTGTCTGATGGATTATTATTCTCATTCTCGTCCTCTGAAGGTATTTCTGTTCGGATGCTCTCTTGCAAATGGTTAATCTCCTGCTCACTGAATGATTGCTCTTCATTGGACGTGGGCTGACACACCATGGAATCTTCTGAAGCTAAGGGCACAAAAGAGTCCGACATTGCTTCTTGAGGCCTATTCTCCAAGTCACCATTACGCTGACTGTAATCACAACTATTCAAGTTCTCCTTCTTCTGTGTAAGAGCGTGATCACCACAGTCATTGGCATTATGAAGGTCATCCTCAAGTCGCACAGATCCTTGATTGCCAGGTTCTGGGAAGTCCGCCATTTGTACTACTCCATTGCAGTTGATTTCTGTTAAGCATTTTTCCACACTGCTTTCCATTAGAACAGACTGCTCCTGTACAACTTCAGCTGCAAGAGCAGAAAAGAAGATCATAGTCTAAAAGTAATAGCTGAAGTTGTTCAAGGGAGCCCCCAGAAGTAGGAGGCTCTCAACATGTAATCTATGAATTCAGTTTGTAATAGGAAACATCCTAGCCTCTTTAGATGGGCAGAATGCAATGGAAACAGGTTAAGTAACAGCCACCTCTATTAAAGGTCATGCCAGCACAAGTGAAAAGACAACACTGTGCTACTTTAGCAACACTTTAGGTCCATACCTGTCTTTTTGCTGGCATTTTCCTCTGGTGGGCTAACTTTTATGACCATTTCCAGAGGGCTCTGAGCTTCTTCTTCTTCTTCAGGCTGTGTCTGCCCAGGGCTTGCTTCCTTCTCCATTTCTTCTATTTCTTGCATTCGCTTCTCTAACAACTCAGCCTGTCGTTTCTGCTTCTTTTTCAACTTCTTTTTCTTATTCTTTGACATTTTGTCAGCCTATGTGGAAGCAAGCAGAGAAACTGGACTGAACATTTTGTAGTTCAGCAAATCTAAAATGCGTCAAGTTTAATTTATTTTAGAGCTGAGGAAAGAGTCTGGGGTGAGAACTCTGGAGACAGTTCTTCTGAACAAAAAGCACACATTAAGGTTTTTGGAACAGTTGTCTATGGCTCTTATGTGCATTTCTGTCCTAACCTGAGAAACCTGTGGTATTCTCTAGATGAGGAATTGCAACTAAACAGAATAAAGGCACCTTCACAACACACCCTGAGACCACCAAAAAGACTGCTTATTCTGGTGCTTTATGAGCTAACACTGCTTACGTCTCCAAAGCAGCACTGAACCTGCCACCTACGTCTGTGACAAACACAAATCACTTTATCTTCTGATACAAGGTTGCTTTCCCTTAAGGTTGACTGAATTATAAAAGGATGCAGTAGCTACTCTAAGCAGATAAGATACTTAAACATGAAAACTATTACACTTACTGGTTTTGGCTGTGGTGCAGTACTCACTGAAAGAGAAAGGAAGAGCAGTAAATTAGTATGCTTAATAAAAACCTGCACCTGTGTTCTTATCTTAAAGGTAAGCTTTCTGCTATGTGGTTTGGTAACATCAAAATAACATTTGATGATACATTTTTAAAGGCTCATTTTTCTACAGAAGGACAAGAATTAAAAAAAGGAGAATAACATTAAATGCATAATTAAATTCCAGAGAATAGACTTGCTTGACTGGTATCAAAGACTTAAACTTCCTGTCATGCAGCTTCATTTACTGCATGTATTATGCATCTTACTAAAACCAAAATGCAAACCAAAGCATACCCTAAGGTATGCTGTGACGGGCTCAGCTAAATGTTAGGGTTGCAAGATTATGACTAACAGAGCCTTCCAACACACTGCAGTTGTTCTTCACAGGTACAATGGATATCCTGGAGAGAAACCCAAGGAACTGGGAATGACAGGAAGTCTGCTCTCAGATCTTTAGGGATGTTGCACGTTAAGGAAGCCATTTCTGTTACAAGTTTTCCAGACTTCTGCAAAAACACCAAGGCAAATCATCTTTTTTACACTGTACTCAGGAACTATTTCCCTAGTGTGAACAGTGATAATTTTGGGGTGTGTGTGGGAAATAGCACCAATTTGCAGGAAAAGTCACCTGCAGAACCAGATGGTGGGGGAGCCCCAGATCTTTGCCACTCTGTTGCTTCTGCAGCCAGCCTGCGGATGTACTGGTCGTTCACACACAGGAGAATGTTCTCAGGCTTAATGTCAGTGTGAATGATTCGACACTTCGTGTGCAAGTAATCCAGACCCTGAAGAACCTGCAAAGAAGGAAACTGATTCTTAGAAAAAGTAAAGAACGAGCAAATGGAGAGTGAAGGGAAAATGCAAAACAGCCCAGGATGACAACTGAACCTGAAGGGCTTCTGTGAGAATACTCCAGAGTAGAGCTAATGCAATCAGTGGTTACTACTCAGTAGCAGGAAATACAGATTCACACACAGATTTTAGCTATGAACTTAAAATACTGTCTCTTTACTCTCATAACTTACCACAGTTGAAAACCTAACCTTAACACCCTGCAATAAAATCATGTTTTCCTCCTCCCCTTCACCTCACATGTAGGTGTGTGGCACTTCTTAGGCAACCATACAGTATGAAGAACAGGTTTCTCTTGCTCTTTCCATCATTAAGCACCATATTTACTGAGACAGAGTTTAAAAGAAAAATATTTGCACTTATAAGGAATAACCAGGGTTAAAGGTTAAAGGTTAAAAGCAAAGCTGGTCTCCCACCATGGTTCAAGTGTCAGAAAATAACAGGTTTTTGCCGTAGAGAAAGAAAATATTAAACCAAGAATGACTTTTTTTTTGCATGAATCATAGAATCGTTAGGGTTGGAAAGGACCTTAAGATCATCCAGTTCCAACCCCCCTGCCACAGGCAGGGACACCTCACACTAAACCATGCCATGCAAGAGAAAACCATGAGAAAGATACCAGTGATTTTTGTTTTCTTCGATCTGAGAAGGATTAGTGAAAGAGTTCTCACTGGGTCGAGTGAAACAGTGCAGTCAGAACTGAACAGGAACTGACCTGTTTGATGATCTTTTTGACACAAGGGAGTGGAAGCCCCTGATAATTTGACTTGATGATCCATTTCAGAAGATGATGCCCTAGAACTTCAAACACCATACAGATATCTGGAGCTTGGTCAAGGAAAAAGATGGAAATCCTGAACCAAGGAGCCATGAAGTCCCAGGACTGAGGATCAAAAGAAATCCATACCAGTTCTATGCTTTGTATTAGAGAACTCTCATCCTCCTGACACAAGCTGCCTTCCGTAACAGTACCATCCTGTCCTACGTATCAGTGTTGTTACATAAAGCAGAGAGGGATGGAGATAGTTAGGACAATGGTCCTAACACAGCAGCAGCAGTCTCCTGCTTTGAGCGAAAGCCAGTTACACAAGCAAGTGTGCATTAGTAGCTCCTGCTGGTATTGAGACAGCTTCCAGCCAAGAGTGCACATTCTGGAACAACCTAGGCCTCCTGCCCCAGGCAAAACTTGATGCCAGATCATTCCGTACAAGCACTACCTGAAAAGATAATAAAATTTGCATTTCATAAGTTTCTTTGGAACATTTCCACCCTCCCTTGCCTCTTTACCAGCAAAACAAACTTTTGACAAGCCTCAACTTCAACAATATTTACATTATCTGCCTTTTGTCTGTAAGTTCTGAACAGCTACAGTCACTCAGTGACTTATTGTGCCTTTGCTTTAGAAGCTAAACTTCCAGTTTCTTAGACTGCTTTTCTTCTACACTGGCAGAAAGTGTTTCACAAGAGTGAAATAAATACAAAATGAACTCAACATTTACTTGATGCTAAATACCAGAAAAAAGTTAATAGAGGAGATACATTATGGGGCTACTGTTTTCTGTAAGTGTTATAAGGTTTAAAGCTGACAGCTCACTGAAATCAAATTCAAGGGCAACAAGCACAGAAGTCCAACTTTCTAATTTTAAGGGTTCATTATTGGGACTTGCCACAAATCACTGCCCATGAGAAGGCTGTTCACAGAACTAGAGGGGCTTTTCAAAGCAATACACTTTAAACCACCTAGCAATTTTTATGATGTCCAAGGTAAGATGATTTCATAACTAGAAACCCACCTTACTCTCAAGTGACAGTGTGCATGTGTTTGCTGTTTTTACTTACTGATCTTAGCATTTTGTAGTGTTTTATTTCAGTAAGGGGTTATTACCAGGCTGCTTGTGAAACTGAGGGGTTGTGACAGAAGGGTTCTCCCCACAGAGGTAGCTTGGATACTGAGCCATTCAGTCCTCAGTCGGAAAGCAGATGCAGCCACCCTCATGTTAACATGATCTCTCCTGTTAAAAGCATAACTAAGCAGTGCAGACTCCACCACTTGCACATATTATGTCAGACTGAATGATCCTTCTCAAGCTGAGCAGGCAGTTCTGAAGCAAGTAATTCAACAGCAGGTTTCCTTGGGCAGTGAAAGGGCTGCCTGGGCATTGAGGAGCAGCAGCCATGACGTGACAGCTACCTAGCCAACTCCCACCTTTATACAATTCTTTGCCTTTATTTCTCAAAAGGATACGAGAACCATTAACTCCTGAAATCTTGAAGTCATCTAATAACTGAACAACTCTCTCTTTACTTGGATCATTTGGATCACTATTGCGGACCTGCAGAGAAAATAAGAGGTTTGTGTTTCTTGAGGTAATTACCAGGCAAGAACACATTTTGAAGTCAGATCAACTGCATTACTGTTACGCTTCTCTCCAACTTCTCTGCAGCCAGATGATCCAGAATCGAACATGATAAATGTGAACTCTCCCAAATGAATTAAAAAATAAAATTATAATAACACATCAGAACCCCACTCTTAGGCACTCACCGATTTTAGCAACTTGATTTCATCCAGTGCTGTTTCTGTGTAGTGCTCTGCACTCTTCACCACCTTCATTGCCACAAATCTCCTCCCTCTATGCACACAGAGTAAGTAAATTGGAGACTGTTAATGCTCAAAGAACTTATTTTCCAGGATTATACTAATTCTTTGGCATACAAGAGAGCTACTTATTTAAGGAATCATTGAAAAATAAGTTTTAAGCACTCATGAAGATTGTCTTTGATTCTTTTTAATAGTAATTTCTCATAAAATAATGGTTCAGAGACTGCCAAACACACAAGCACTCTTTCCACACACATGGTTTGTTCTGTTAATTCCCTCTTGCACACTTATGTGCACACTTATGCACAATACAGAAAGAAATTCTCGTGTTAGAATGTGCATTCCCACTAGATGCACCAGCTAGAACAGAAAGACTTACTGGATGTCCCAAGCTAGCCACACAGTGGAGAAGTGGCCCCATCCAAGCTTCCGAATCACATGGTATCGACCATTAAAGAGATCTCCTATTTTCACCAAGTGATAACCACCTAGAAAAAACAGTGGGAAAGTTCTGTGAAGGGATCCCACAAGCACTGAAGAGCAGGTCTGTGGAACAAGCATCACCACTTGAGGCAGACTTGATGTGTTTTACATTTTTAATCATATAAACAAATGCAAATGTTTCTTTAACTGGATCTCACTGGAATAAATATACAGTATGCCAGAAGAAGAGCTGCCAACAGCCCTCTGGTTGACTGAAAAGCTTTAATATAATTGAAGTAGAATGACTGAGTTTTCCTCCTTTTTTAAGGTAGGCCACCACAAAAGAGTACTTCTTCAGTGAAAGTATCTGAAGTCTACTGGACTGAGCATCTTTGGAAAGCACTGCTTCTGATGTTCACTAGCAGAATCTTACAGTTGAATACCAGCACTGCTCTGTCCTCATAACATGAAAGAGTACTGAATTCAAGACCCCAGTGGAGTTCCTCCTGCAACTGCTTTCCTGACTGAAAGGCACTTTGCTATGTAACATGACTACAAACACAAATGTTTCCTCCCTGTACCACCAGTATCTCTCAAGCTGCTGACTATCCAGGAGGATTCCATGACAGAAGCAAAAACACAAAGACAACAAAATTTGCAGAAAACAGAATACAGAGAATGAACTGTGACTGTTAAGGTATAAATTTTTGCCAGAACCTGGAATTGCACCCTTGATTCCAGGCACTTACTATTCAATTGTGGTGAGCAAGTACCACCCATGAAACACGTGCTTTGTCAGGAAGATCTGTCTCTCTTGATTGACTGGTTCATAAACAAGATGCAGAATTACTATCCATTACTTTGCTAGCTCCAGTAGCAGAAGTCCTTTCTCTTCACTTTAAGATTTCAGTTACAACGGTGACAGCTGTACTGACTGCAGTCACACAATGGTTTTTTCTTCTTCTCACCTGCTTTACAACTTATAAAATCCCACAAATACTTGGGTGGCATGCCAGAAGGAATGTAAATGCTTTGAAGTAAAGCACTGAAGCAGAAGAAACACTGCAATTAGAGTTCCTTGTGCTATTTTACTTTGCATTTCTTATACACATATATGGCATTTGTTACACGCTTCTCCCTGCCTTTATATATACAATAAAGAGTATCACAGAAGTAGTCTTACAAAGCACTTGGAGGTGGGGGCACATATTCAAGCTTCTAGTAATTGATGAGTTGAATTGGTAGGATCAGTGTTCTGTCATTTTTTAAAGTATTTGCTATGTTAAAACCAGCCTGACCCTTTTGATATACAATTATATACTGTGGTGTTCTCATTTGCTCTGTATTTAGTTCCTACTCCGAGAAAGAGTGGAAGCCTGTATTTGCAGACACAAAGTTATCTGAAGAATGGTACAAAGATGATCTTCAAAAGAAAACAATGAAGAATTTGAAATTGATCTGAAGGATTTCAGCGTCCCTTTTTCTGATGAAAATCAAAACGGAACTGAATGCCTATTTGCCTTTACCGATTCTGAAAGCCCTCTGGCACAGAGATAAAGCTAATAGCTTTAAATACCTGCATTAAAACCCTGGAAAACAGTTCCTCCTTTTCAGGTTAGTTTGAAAAACATTACTGTTGTCATACATACAGTTTCAAAAAACTGTTAAAGAGGGAGTCTGTTCTCATTCTCTACAGTAGATGGAAAAATGAAGGAAATTCTTGCTTACACTGAAAGCCCTGTGCTGAAACAAGCAAGTCCTCACCTTTACAGTAATCATTTGGATCCTCTTGTTCATCATCATCTGATCCCAGGATCTCTTCCTCTTGCTCTGGAATATCATTCTCTGAATGAGCAGCAGGGCCCCGATGCTGAGTGTCGGGTCTGAAAGAGAACACACTGCATGTCTCACACACGTTACTCCTTAGTTCAGTAGCTTTCATTTCACATCAGGGATTGCTGATAATGGAGGAGATGCAATTATCAGCCTCCAGAAATCTATTCTCCCATTTAAATGCTTTTACTCCTATGCTAGTATAAAAGTAGACACAAACAATTTTTCAGATAATAGTGAGAAATACAACTTAATGCCCCAGGTTCATTTTTACAATGGAACAAAGAAAAGACTGGACAAGAGAGCAAGTTAAAAAGCTTGGTAATCCCACCAACACATTACTGAACCCCTTCTCAGCTTTTCATTAAGTGAGGATTAGAACAGACTTATATTTTAAGATGTCACCTCATATAGGAGCTGAAGATTTAAATGCCAGTTAATGTTATCTTAAAAACTAACGTCAATTAACTTTAACTCCTTTGGGAAGAAAAATCAAACTTGTGTTTTAGAAATAGGTCCTGTTTTTCCTTTCACCTTTGAGATCAAATGAACATTTAATGATTCTTCTGCTTCTAACACTTCCGAACTCTAAACCCCACAATACTGGGCTGCCTTTCTCCTGCTCTCAATGTGGTGGGCTGCATCCCTAGTCTGCCTCTTCAGTGAACGTCTAAAGTTGGTGACAGTTGCCTTAGCTGTGGCAAGTGGGAATCCACAGAGCAGATGTTCTGTTAACCCTTCCAAGAGCTTGTGACTGCAGATGGATTGAGATCAGGCACCAAGGTGGTATTTTCTTTCCACTCCCACATTTATAAATAAAAACATTAATTTTGTGTGTTTAATTTCCATCAAATGTGTTACTCCAAGTTCCTGCTCGTGAAGATCACATTGGCAAAGGCCACCTCATTGCCCTCAAGCATTTGAGCTGTGGCCAAGTTTGCTGAGCTAAGGCATCCCCACATCCCCTGTACCCCAACTCCTCCTCTGTGGTAGCACGCTGCTTACAGCCAAAAAGCTCCTGAAATGGTAATGCTAAACCAGGTAAGTGATTTACTTTATGTCATGGGTTCAGCATTGCAAGGAATGGTTAAATGTCTCCAAAGTTTAATCATCACTACCATTTTGTCTGAAGCAAGGACAAGAAAGCAATGCCTACAGCCCATCTGCATTGGCAAGGTTTAATGGCAAAGCACTGCAGGATACTTCTAAGAAGAAAAGCTCAGTGTATGAGATATTAAATAAAGCTGGAGTTGTCCAAAGAGGGGGCAACACATTTCTTTACGCAATGGATGTGGATATGCTAATGCATGTGGGCTTTTGGATCAGTTCTTGTAACTTATAACTGAGTTGGAGGCCTGCACATGGTATCAGGGCAGTCCCACTAATCTTATGCCACAGGACAAATCTAGTATTTCAATTTTGAGTAGTTACACAGCAGAATGAAGATTCAGCATTTACCTACTACACATGCACTCTGCTGAGACTTCATACACTAAATACATTATTACACATTCAGGCTATGGCCATCTTAAATATCTATGGAGCACAAAAAGGAAGAAACCAGCATTCCAATCTGATCATGACTGAATCTGTAGCCATTTACAATCTGGAACTGAAGTTCATTAAAGCAAAGAGGAGCTACAAAGGTTATCCTGGGCACAATTAAACCACTCACCATTTATTTTCAGTCTTGCAAGTCCTGCTGATATCTTAATTCAGGTAGTGATAAGCAACTCAGATTAGTGATACCAAACAATAAAACAAGCCTACCAGACAGTCCATTCCACTGCTGCCAGGCTAACAAGACATATTTTAACAACTCTGCAGCTTGATCCAGCCCTCAGATATTCAGTATTTAGACTTTCTGCCCCCACGAGCCACAGAATTACAAGTCAGGGGTAGGTAAAAGGAAACTGGGGACGAGGGGAAAACTCTTGGAGGTCAAAATGCTACTTTACAAGTGCTGCATTCCTTTGGGGACGACTAAACTACAAATAAAGTCAACTGTCCACAAATGAAGAGCGGGCAGCAAAGGCAAGAAAGGACCATGGACAGAACGGCTGAAGGGGAGACTGGATGCTCCCTATGTAACAGGATCTTACTGACAGGGTAAAGCCAGGATGCACAATTGGATAGAAAGGAGGATTTAAGGCCAGTAGCCACACCCATAGCATAAGCAGTAGAGTTTTTCTCCACACACCATTTAAAGATCTTCACTTTTGTAACTGAGGAAGATGTAGGGATTTGAGTGGATTCAAAAGAAAATTCATGTGAAAAACCACAGCCCGAGTGCTTTGCAATAATAGTAATTTCATGCATCAAGGAAGAAGTTACTGGAAGCACTAAACCCTATTCTCTCAGAAAAGGCTGACCAATCGCACTGCTGACAGCCTTGTACCTGGCACACCCTGTAGTCTGCATCTGAGGCTGTCCTGGGGATCCAAAAGCATTTTGCTTCTGTTATCATCTATTATACCAACTACGTAATACTGAGCCATATTCAGGTCACATACATTTCAACTGTACTATTTCCTTTATGAAATCACCACCAAAACACATCTCAATCCTCTCCCTCCCTGTGAACATTCATTTGATGTTACTACATCCCACCACCTTCTTTCCCCAAAGTGACCATGTCAGCTGCACGTAGAGATTTGATCAGTGCAGGATGTGTAAATATCAAAGAAAAAACAGATACACAAAACCATAACCCTCATCCATCTGCTTCCTCACACACATAGTATTTGCAAAGGCACAAAAGGCTGCTAAAGACAGCAGAAAAATCCTTACTATGTATTCTACGATGACAACTGAAACAGCTGCCAGCAACACTGCAAAATGCACATAACATATATGAAGAGCCTATAAAAATGGTTACACATTAAAAAAATCAAGTGTTCCGGGGTACTTTTCTGCATAGTCATCTCTGTTCTACTTGAGAACATCTTGATCAGCTTTTACTTTCGCTCTCCTAATGTGCTAGTTCATCATCAGAATTCAGTGTATTTGCAGGATCTCTCTGCAACTATAGAGCAGTATTTTACTTAAGGAAAACAACATGGAAAGGCAAAATGCTAGCTCTTCTATGAAGGGTGTTATTCATATCTAACCATATCCATATCTAGACCCTCCCAAAAGTCCTTATTCTCTCAGGAATGCCTGAAGAAGTGCAAACTCCTAAGACGAAATAAAAACTGAAGAGGGTAACCTACCTGCATGAAGCACGGCCTCCCATTGATAAAGATAATCCTGAAGACAGTCCAACAGTTTTGGAAAGAGCCATTAAAACCCAGCTGCCACACTGGTCAGGAAGAGGGGGACATGAAGGGCAAGCAGAGGGGCTGCTGCTTCTCAAACGCAGCAAAGCTTTGTGCAGGAGTAAGGGAGAGAAGGGATTTGCCTCCACCACCTAGCTGCAGCTGCACAGCACTGCATTGCAGGTGAAGGGCCTTGCAGCAAGGCTGGGGGTTGCTCTCCACTGATCTCCCTGCAAATTCAGTCATGTTAGGGGCTGAGCATAAAGAGATTCATCTCCTCTTGATGTTTACACCCTGTCTCAATCTTCCCTCTAATGAAATTAGAAATTCAGTCAGATACTTCATCTTCCTGAACGAGCCGGTTTTATTTGCCTATTCAGTAGTCCACTGGATTCAAAGCGTGGATGGAGACAAGGCTCATGGTAATTGCTGACAGTACAACCCTTTTGATACAGAAATGCCAGCACGATGACACAGGAGAGAAAGGGCCTTCAAAGTAAAAACTACATCTCTGAAGTAATTCCAAACCTCCCCATCCAGCATTACACAGAAAACTGATCCTTTATGCTTAAAAGCAAAAACATAAGCAGGCGAAGGGAGTCAAATCTCCTTTAAAAAGGGTGAACTGAGTGTTCTCCACAGTAGCAGGCACTTATCATCATCCTCCGATGTAAAAGAATTAACCAGCCATTTCCTGTGCCTGTTTATCCTGCTGATTTATGCAAGTGATAAGGGATACATGTCAGCAGCAACATGACATGGCAAGTAGTCATTTAGAGATTTCTCCCTGCTGTGGAGTTCTGTGTATTAGTGAAAGACACTCTGAAGCTGGCTCTGCGTTTTAAACCAAGGAGAACTGGATTCATCTGACTGCAGATCTAACGTATCTTCACCTTAAAAGGATGTTCAAATTTCAGTGAGCATTTAACAGCTTCACAGTGACAAACATTAGAAGAGGTATTAACAACATGCAGTATTTTTCACTGTAGACAAGATTTTGCTCCACATTGGTTGAATCTATCACCTGACAACTCTGTTCCCCCCTGCAATGCCCAGCAGGGACAGCAACAGTATTTGCAGGAGCTAAGCCTTTCAGTCAGTCACTCATTCCTTACAAAAAGTGTTCAAAGAGTCTGGAAAAAGCCTTTTGTCTTTTCTCCTGCCAGTTTCCCACAGAATCATTTATCTGGTCCACATACTAAAAGTAAAAAGCGATTAAAACCAATGTGTATTCTTACAGATTTGAACTGAGGTGGAACCAACAGCATCAGGAGGATGACAAGATGGGATACCACGGTCATGCCTGTTAGTAGAGGCAGTGTAACGAAAAGTAGTGCTGGGCCCCTTGGCTGCCTCTATAGATCCCCAGTGAAGCCATCACAGTGGTCAAGTCTCCACATGCAACTTCACCACAAAACCTCAGAACTTGTTTTTCTCTGTCCCGATAACTTACATAAAACACTTGCAGAGGTGCTTCATTCTCCTAATCAAGAGCATTAACATCGACATCTTCAAAACTCTATTTTGTACAGGATGTGTTTCTCCCTGTCCCCAAAATGGCAGAAGTACCACCCATACTACTTACCTGCCTGCTTTGAGCAGATACAAAAGCTGAGCCCCATCCACCTCCAAGCAAGGAAGACAGTATTTAATCCAAATTACTCTTCTCACACCAACCATATTTATATATGTGCTAACAAAAGAGATACTTGGACTCCTCTTCACCTCAGTTTCCTCAACACTTGCAGGGACGATGCCCGTCTGCTTCCCTAAGTGATTTTTAAGCCACCTGCACCATAATCTTTACAAACACAGTCATTCCTTATTTGTAAGCTCAAATGACACACCTGAAACATCCCCAAAGAGAATTCAGTTCACGGAATGCATGGCTAATGAGGAATCCAGCTCATACTGTAGGAGCCACAGGTAAGAGCCCTGCAACACACCCAGGGACACCTGCATCGCTTTCCACCTCAACCACCCAGCCAGGGATAACCAGGGCTGCACACCCACTGCAGCCAGAGCTTGCTCCAAGTGCTACTGAGATGATTTGGGAAATGGGGAAAAAAGGCTCCATATGGGACAGTGAAAAGCCAGGATTTCAAGTGTCTCTCCCATTTTCACATGCATGCATTAAGACAATGTCTCTTGAAGTGCAGTACGCTTGTCAGACTGCATCTCGTTTCCATGCTATAGTGTGCCTGTAATTCCAGAATCATGTTAGGCACACCTAGTCAGAATGACTGCTTGTGGTGCCAGCCTCCAGCACCTACACACAGATCTGCTGGCAAACCCAGTGATTGATAAATATTGTACTGCTTAGACTCAAACTTTCACTATGAATTCAGGTCTGAGTTGATAGAAGTATTTTCCTTGCTTATATACACTTCACCTTTCTGCTCAAGAAGGTTTTGAGGGGATCTGAGGGAATTATAAATCACAGATTAGGAGAGGAGACTTAAAAGTCTATAACCCACATTATTTTGTGATTATTGCCATTCACTCTTGCAGTCCAATTTTCCAAATACAGAACCAGCATTTCCTGCCAGCAGAGCAAATGCACAATACTTGCTGCTGTGGGACAGCTGTCCCAGGGCTACAGGAACATCACTGCTGAGACCTTCAGAGGACTTGAAATAGTCTGACATTTAGTTTTGAAGGAACACTGCTCAGAGGTACCAAGACATACTTTTATTCAGTGGCTCTGTGGGAGTTCACCCTTGAACATAGGTAGTAATTTCACAGGAGAACAGTAGCACTGCACACAAATAACAGGCAATCAAGTCTCTTGCTCCCCATACCCATTCCCCCACACAAGCATTTAACAAGCTGTTTGTAAAATCGTCTGCTGTTCCAGCTATTCCAAACCAAGGGACTTCCATGGAAACCAGCAGATCTGCAGTTGTGTCCTGTCAGTCTGATAATCACTTCTGTATGTGAAAGAAAAAATCCTGTGGGTGATGCATTCTGACTCTACCTTAAACGTATGTCCAAAAGAGTTATGAAAGATGCAGCCCCGATATCAATTATGAAAGACAGGTGAGGAAAACATAATCCAAGATCCTGATCCCAAGCCAAGTTCTGAATATGGAAGTTGAGGAAGAATATTAGAGGATTATCAGAACTCCAGGGCTCCACAAACGCAGCAGGAAAGCAATGCAAGCAAGAGATGCAATACCAAACTGGGGAGTATCAGACTTCTGATCAGAACCTTCTGCTTCCCAGGCACCACAGATGAAAAAACTATGAACTTCCTTGTCTCTCTTCACAGCAGTTCTCTTAAGGAGGAAGAAAGAAGTGAGGCTTCACTGCATGTCACAAGTCTGACCAGAAGACTGCAGACAACTGGAGATCAGTTCCTTGAAAATACCAGATATTGCAGGCATTTGGGAAGAGAGGAAGCTACAGCTACAGGTTGGGCAGAGAAGAGATTCAGAGCAGCCTGAGGAGAAGGACTTGGGGGTGGTGGTTGATGAGAAAATGCACATGAGCCAGCTTCAGTGTGCGCTTGCAGCCCAGAAAGCAACCGTATCCTGGGCTGCATCAGAAGGAACGTGACCAGCAGGTTGATGATCCTGCCTCTCTACTCTGCTCTCGTGAGACCTCACCTGGAGTATTGTGTGCAGTTCTGGTGTCCTCAACATAAA
>JBCJKH010043765.1:0-17621 GCA_039877255.1 Loriculus beryllinus
AAGAAATTCTTTCCTGTGAGGGTGCTGAGGCACTGGAATGGGTTGCCCAGGGAAGTTGTGAATGCTCCATCCCTGGCTGTGCTCAAGGCCAGGTTGGATGAAGCCTTGGTTGGCATGGTTTAGTGTGAGATGTCTCTGCCCATGGCAGGGGGTTTGGAACTGGATGATCTTAAGGTCCTTTCCGACCCAAACCATTCTATGATTCTATGCTTGCAGAGGGATTCCCTGTAACCTGCTTCCCACTGTTTTCTTGATAAAGCCCATCTCTATGGAGAATCTGACTCCATCTGCTCATGTCACCTGCACAAACTGATGCCTTTAAGTTCAGGAGAAATGTCAGGTTTCTGTCAGGGTGGGTGGAATGCAGCATTCAGATCAAGGCTTTTGTTTTTTTCCCTCAGCATGCCTCTTCAGAGAAGGCTGTAATTCCTTAGGCGTGATTTCCTTTGTTGAGGAATGTGAGTCCTTGTTATTTTTTCCTTATAACATGAACTTTACAGATTGAGCTGGCAACACTTCAGTTTTCTGACTGAATGGGGATGATAACTGTCTGATTTCCTTCCAGGGGCTGGCGGCCTTGATCCATTCTTGACTTCTGAATGCTGCTGTGTCAGCAAGCTTTCTTTGTCCATGATTTGTGGTTGTCTTTTGCTTTTGCATCTTCACTTGGTTCTGTGTTGACCTCAGTGTGAAGGCACACAAATACAGGTGTGTTCCTAACATGTACATTTGCCTCTTTCTTCTAAGAACGTAGAGCATTTTGAGAGTAAGACAGGAAAAGATCTCTAAGATGAGTAGGGAAAAGAAGCTGACACACAGACACCTTCTGTGATTTGGAACAGTATCCTCCATGCCATTTCTGTCATGGTTTTCAGAGCCTCACAGGCTGCTCTGTGGTCTGATGTCACACAGGAACCTCTCAAACTTCATGTTTAGTTATTTTGCTTTCATTACTACATAAAAATCTCACAGTTTTGGGGGTTGGATGCATTCTTTTCATTTCCAGTCTAAACCTATTTGGGTAAGTTTATACCTATGAGTTCTTGTACAACATAGTTCTTTTGGTTAGTTCTTTTCACTCCCTGCTGTCCTTTCTCTCTCCCTGATACATTAATAGACAAGCAATCATATTCCCCTTAGCCTTCCTCTAGCTAGGCCAGGTTAGCTAAGATTTTTAGTTTCCTCTTATAAAAAAAGAGTTCCTCATTCCTCTGCTCATGCTAGAGGCCTTTTACTGCACCTCTTCTGGTAATAGATTTATCTTCCTGAGCATGGATGATCAAGGATGTAGGCAATAGTTCAGGTAAAGTTTCATTAGTTCCCTGTGAGATGATGTTCAAAGCTCTCTCATGGTCACATCTCATCCATTTCCTTAAAACAATGGAAGTAGTGTTTGTATTACTATTGTGTTAGAAATGCTCGCTGGAACTCTTCTACTGCATATGAGCTTGTGGTGCAGAATGATTGCTCTGGGCATGTCCTGCTTCTGACTAAAGCAGATAGGGACCCTCTTGGGCATGTGTTTTGTTCTCTTCAAGATTTCCCTACTGTGCCCTCCAAGTGCAGAGTTTCAGGTGAGCGCAGATCATGTAAATCAAAGTTATGTCACAGCACATCACACCAGGGAGCGAAATTAAATCCTGCATTTTCACATGTTGTGTTCTGCAGACAAAACCTTTTCCTTCAAGCATCACATAAAGTACTGTAGGCTGAGGTGTGCCATAGAAATGTTGGCACACAGTTGGAACATTCCTGTACTTGTGCGTGATGAGCCTATTGACAAAACTCAGCAGTTCACTGCAATGAATGTCAAAGAGGTTTTTAACACTCCCCATCATACCTTTTAAATACTTCTCTCTGATAATACATCAGACTCATTTTGTCTGTCTAACTGAAATACTTTGGTACTGAGATCTCAGATTTACACTGGCAGGGTTGTGGAAGACTGGACTCTGAACTGATGATGGTAGAGACAAATGAAGACCTGTAGCGTGGAGAGGTAAAAATGTTTGCTCCGATGAGAAAGAAAGGTTTAATTTATTTGCAGATTTGGTTTTGCTTCTCTATTATGCTTATTTTTAAAAGAAAGTTGTTTCATTCTGCTCATAGGCACCAAGTGGTAAAACAGGTCTGGTCTGCTTGTTAGCTAAACCTACGAAAGGCCTTTCAAAGACCTTTGCACTTTGAGACCGGTAAAAAGACAAGTGAAGTTAAGCAATCTCTTTCCCAGTGATGTTGGTATTATGTACTCTGATTGACAGCACAGCAGTTCACTGGGGTAAGACCCTCAATTTCTACATGCTGTTTAACCTCAGCTGATGTCAGTGAGCAGTGGTGATTTCTACAAGCTGAGGTTGTGGCTCCTCAAGTTCAGAGGAGCTAGTGCAGAATATCGGGTCCCAAAGTGTTTTGTGCAGGAATTTTAGTTACAATAATGCCTAAAGGAAGACTCTAGCTAATGAACAAAAGGTTCCTTTGTGTGTCCAAGTCCTTTTCTTGAGAGATGCTGTAAGCAGTGTGTGCCTTGACTTTACAGAAAGGTGAAAAGATGACGGGTGAGTGTTTACTGATTCCACTTATGGTGGTATAGCAGAGCAGATGTATTGGTAATACCAGTCTGTGACTTTGGCTGATGTGATCCTGAGAACAGAAAGTATTTTAATAGAAGTAAAGTATAACCTGAGCTTTATTACAGGTGTCAAGTTTATTGAAGTGTGACACAAAGAAGGTTTTGGGATGTTATGCTATACCCATAATGCATCAAACAAAGTCAGAAGCAAAGTAAGGCTGTTTTCAGTCTCCTTTGTTTGTCAGATCAGCTGGAATAGAAGAAAGGATGCTAAAAGCATGAATGGCTTCTTTTTTCAAGAGTGTTTTATTTTTTTTTGCTGTTGTTTTTGAGCGTTTCTTTTTTTCCTTTTAGGTAACAAAGCACGCTTTTATTTTGGGTTTCTTTACTATTTGCTTTCATTGGGATGTAGAAAACCTGCTCAGTCTGGAAGCAGGGACTGGACTTCTCATTCAATCCACAGGTTTAATTGTAGCTAGCTGTGACATTTAGGTCTGAATTGAGATCCCCATTTTCATGTTTCCTTCCAGTGCTTCTAATTAGTGTTTATAAACTAACAAGTGTTCCCTACTTTATCAAGCCTGGTCAGTAAAATGCAAAGAATAAGCTGTATTTTTGCACAAACTTTTAGCACGTTAGGATGACTGTCTGGCTTGGTATCATTAAAGACAATTAAAGAAGGGTATTCTGGTAATGAGTTAATGTGTCTGGAATTTGAAATGACCTTTTATGCCATTTCAGAGGAAGAAACTGTAAGGGTTATACCAGTAATCTTAAAATACATGTCTGAGCTGCTGATCCCGTGGCATGCTGTGATTGTATGAGCTTGTTTAACTGGATGTGCTGGTCCCAGTTCACTGTTTACATGCACACAGCTGTTTTGGAAAGGCAGCTTGTTAATCAAAGTGGAAGAAAAACTTTAAGGAGAAAGCACATTTGGCATTTAACTACCAAAAGATTTGCTTTACTCATTAAAGTCATTATAACCAAGCTGAAGAATTGCACATGCACCAGGGAATTACTTGGTTTAAGTTAATAAAGTTGTACTTTCTTAGGTGAGGGGGGCCTGATTTTTCCATTAATAGTATGATACAGGCTGACTTCAGATCTGTGGATTAGAGCAAGCAGGCTATGAACATGAAGCTGTGAAGCTCCTGGTATAGGCACCTTTTCATCTCATTGAAGAGAAAGGCTTTTGTTTCTCTTCTTTTTTTTAGATAGGACAAAATAAATTGGTGTTTCACAGGCTAAACCATTAATCAATAGTGTTTGGTCTTAGGAAATTTAGAGGAGAGCTGTTCAATTACTGGGTAGAAACACTACATGCTCCTCCATCCTTTCTGATCACAGACCTTGGGAACACACAGCACGCTTTGGGGCTTACGGCGTGTTCTTTCCAGTGCAACTGGCTTTTGTTTGTTGTCTTTCAGTTACTCAGCTCTTAAAGCAAGATGCAAAAATCAGTTTTATCTACATGGAATCATAGAATGGTTTGGGCTGGGAGGGACCTTACAGCTCCTCCAGTTCCAATCCCCTGCCACAGGCAGGGATAGCTTCCACTAGAGCAGGTTGCTCAAGGCCTGATCCAGCCTGGCCTTGAACAGTGCCAGGGATGGGGCAGCCACAGCTTCTCTGGGCACCCTGTGCCAGCGCCTCAGCACCCTCAGAACTCAGTGGTCAGTGGTAAGAAGCTGCTTTCAAACATACAATCTTATCCCTGAGGTGAAATGGGAAAAAGGTACCAGCTAGCTGCTCATCTTGTTTGATGGTGCTTGCTGAATAGGTTACTAGTACATGCCTTTTTGATCTGGGGAATGCTCCGAAAGTGTTGCTAGTATGGGTTAAAATCGATATAATCGCTGACAGAGATCAATCAGTCTTGAAGGCTGGTCAGCATCAGTATCACATAACAGTGATACTGATGCGATAAAGTGTTGAGTCTGAATGATGGAAGTCTCCAAACTCTTTTCATGAGACATTCTAAGAAACAGGCATTTCAGATGGTGCTTCCCCATTGGCAGTGGTGAAGGAGTCCAAAGACAGCAAAGTGGGATTACTAAAAATCAAGCAGAAAGTGAGCCATTTTTTTGTTTTTGAAACAAAATACCCACGAGAAGGTGATGGGCAGTAACGCGCTTTGGATAATAATACGTCTTACTTCTGAGTGCACCACAGTAACATCCTAACCTTAAACAAGTGTTTCCCATGTCAGTTGTCATTAAATGTGGGACCTACTGTGAGGTGAGCAGACTGGGCATGGGCAGAGCACTGCTGCTATCTACTGGGCACTCGGCTCTACTTTTAGACATGTCCTGTTGGCTTTCCATCTGACTTCTGCTTCCCAAATTGCTTTTTGAAGCATGTGCATTAGAAAGCTTGTTTTCCAGCTGTGTTTACAAGGTCAGTATAACATGGAGGGAAATGTAATGTTATTTATGCTAATATGTTTTAATATAGTGATCTTTTTCCTGGTGAAGACAAAATCCACGTGCCATTATCCACTACAAAACCATCAGTGTAAGGTGTTTTGCTCATAGCAAAGACAATGGGCATTTTGCTACTGAATTGATCCCATGTTCGCCACTGAATGGACAAAATGGTTTTAGCTTGATGTATTAAGGGCTAAGAAGTTAACTTATTGGGCTGGTTGTCTTTTCGAGAACACACTGTTCTTTATCGAATATTCACATCTGTAGGTTAGCAAAGAGTTAATAATCAATTGCTATTTAATGAACCTATGATCGCCTCATTAGATCCATATTGAATGTGCAGTTAAGTGTACTCAGAGTATTATAATTTAAGATGTTGCCATAAAACCTGCAAGTGGAATGAGTGCAGTGCTTTTGATATTACATTAGCAGCAAAAAGGGGGTGGGTAGTTATTGTTAATTAAACCATACAGACAACATCCAGTGGAATCCGGAAGGCATGCAAGATGCATCTGTTTGAAAACGTCACAGTTTCAAGACTTTCTGCCCTCCAACTGATTTTTTTTTTTCTCCCCTTACTCTTTTAATTACCAGGGAAATGATTTGTACTGATTTTATTATCCTGTAAGACTGGTGAGACTGAGAAGTGAACTTTTGAGTTGTTTCTAGAATGCGCTTGGTGTTCATACGCTCCACGGAGGCACGGAACAATATTATTTCAGTATGAGTTTGTTTATGAAACTGTTTTATGGGATTTCTTTTCCTTCCCTCTAACCGGTCTCTGAGGACAGCTCTGGATTTGATTTCCTCTAATGAAAGTGTCCCCCTTTTTAAAACTCATTTGTGGCCACATAGGTCATTAAGTCTCCCATTCTTTTGCACTTCCCTGCTTAGGTCAAGTACCACAGAGACCTACCTTATTCCCTGGAAACTGTCCTTTCCCTTCCTCCTTTTTACATGCCTACCCTCACACTAAATGAGACTTAGAACACCATTGGTGTGGGATTTTTTGTTTGAGGGGGATTGTACTGCTGTTCTCCGGCCTTTTTGTGTCTCTGTGTTCCATCCCTGACACCACAGAAGTACTATTCCTTTACTGGTAATTCCTGCTTTGACTTTTTTCTTTCTATATGAATGCTTCATCAAGGGGTCATGTGGCTTAGTCCCTGCTCTTACACATTATGTGCTCTGGATCACCCCTTGTCCCCTAAATCCTTTTTCCATGGACAGTTCCTTGCTTATTTCTTGCACAGGTATCCCTGGCAAACGACAGAGGAGGGTCTTTATTCTACTTTATTGCTTTCAGACACACACAAACCTGCCCAAATAACAGCCTTTTTTGTTATCCTGCTTATCTTAAATGCCAAAGCCTCTCTTGCTCTCTTCCATTGTCGTGGAGAGTTTAATTTACACCCTCTGCATAAGTCAGCATTGTTTTCACTTCCCCGTAAAGGGCCTTGTGCCTGCTGGGAACTAGAAGAACAAGATACAATAATAATGAATGTGAGGCTATGCTCTGGCTGTCAAAGGGGCCTTTTTACCCCCAGCTAGACAAACCACATAGTGACTTATGAGAAAAGCCAGCTAAGCAACTCTTCTAAGTAAACCCAGTAAAGAGCACAAAGCGTTCTATCCCAAACACTACAATCCACGTTGACTCACTTGTTGCAGTGTTTTAATCACGTTGCTCCGGTTTTAGCTGTTTTTTCCTCTTCAATGAAAAGGGCATTGCAGCTCTTGCTGCTGCAAGTCAGAGCCTGGAAACCTGAATGTTAAATCCAGCCCATGATTCCCCTATGAAGTCAACAGGACCTCATACATTATTTGGTAATCCTCTCCATTCACCCTCTGTGTGTAGCAGCACATGTGTGTACAGGCCACAAGTAGGGGTTTGCAGAACGGAGCCCGCACTTTGTTTATAACTGAAAACCATTGCTGGAGAAATGATTCCATAACCTTTTCTGAGTCTGACCTAATGTCTCTCTCCAGAGACCATGGTGAGCACAGCGGTAAATTGATTTTAAAGAGAGTACAGCATTTCTAACTCTTTATGCAAGACTGACTACAGTTTCAGGCTTCTACTTACTCGCTCTGGCTAATGCAGAGCTCCAAGCATCAGCGTGGAATGTATGTGTGGCTAGCAGTGGCATATTGTATTATCATCTTCCTTCTTCCGATTTTTCCTCCTGGAAAAGAAAGAGATCAATATTAAGATGAATGAACAGACCATTTAATTGAAGAAATAAGTGGCAGTTATTCAATTCCCTGTGGAACACAATGGTGATAAATACAATTTGGAGGCTTTCACCTTTTATATATCTCCCGAGGGATTTTGTCTTTCTATTTTCACCTTACTACTGGGCTAGCCAAAGAGGAAGTTGAAGAGCCATGGAAGGAACCAAGAAGTTCTAATCTGAGCAGGTGGTTGGGAGGGAGCTTTCCTTCAGCTATTTATGCAAAACAAGGAAAATCTCTCCTTTCTTGAGTTTACTGAATGGACCCCTCATTTAAGCACACATCGCACTCATGTATCTTTCCAAAATACAAAACTAAACCCCATGGATGCTGTAGAATAAAATTATCTGGGATGAAACTACCAAGGATTGTGAAGGGTCATAAGAAATTCTCTAGTACATCAGTACCAAAAGAAAGGCTGAGGAAAATGGGCCAGAGCCCATTGCTACTCGATGGGCTAGGGTGCATAATGACAAATGGCAGGGAAAAGGGCAAGGTGCTTGGTTTTTAGCTTGATTTTTTTCACTTGTAAGGTCTGCCTGGGTGCATTAGCAAGGCCTGAGAGAGTGAAGCATTATCCGCATTACAGGAAGGAAAAGCAAGGAGCACTTAAACTGAGCATAAACAAGTCCGTGGGACCAGGTAAGCTGCATCTCAGGGAGCTGGACGATGTCATTTTGAGGCCACTGTCCACTTTGAAAGGTGTTAGATGGAAAGGTGAGGGTTAAAAAACCCCTAAAACAACCTGGTCTGTTTAGCTAGAAGCTATCCCTGACCAAGGTGCAGGTTGTATTTACAGCTGGGTGGTTTGGAATTCCCCAGGGGCAGATGAAAGAACCAAGACTGTCATCACCACAGTAGCGAAGGGGGAAGGCAACAGTGTAAAGTCAGAAGAAAACCCAAAGCAGCTTAAAAATGTATCTGATTTATCCATCTCAGTCAGCTGGTCTGGTAAAGCAGTTTACTTCTCTGTACAAACCTGTCTGCTTTGAATAACTACAGACAAGGTGGGTGGGTTGTCAGCTGGCGCCACAGATGGTTTAGGTCCCTTACCTTTGTGAGGCTAAGGCAGTTCATGCTAGCCAAAGATCTTTTGACCACCAGGTACCTTGAATGTGCCGTTCATCAGTGTGCACTTGCTCTTCCCATGTGGCAACTTCAGTTCAAGCAGAGCATGGGTGACACAGCAAGGGAGGTGAGGACACCCGTCCTGTTTAATGGCTCCTATTACAAGAAAAGCACAACCTGCCAGGGAGGTGAAGAGGTAATGGGTGCAACCCTGCTAGGAACCCGTGGGCAGGTGATGGCATCTCTGCATTATGTGACTTAAGAGATGTTATTGCTAATAGCTTGTCCATCAGCCCATGGCAGTTTTCTCTGGTGTGCTAGAGCAATGTGTGAGATACTCATGGGGTGCTTTTCTCTCATTTGGAGTGCTTTAGGAAACAAGTTGATAAGCTCTTTTTTCCCTTTTCTTTTTTTCTGCAGAGATACATGGGCTGTTACATTGAAGCTTTTGTAAATATTTGAATGATACTCAGTAGTGCATTTTCAGCTCCTAGATGAAACTATTATTTGGAAGATGTAAATTACAAGAGATTATACCATTTCTTTTCTAATAGCCGCTATTCTGTAACAATTTCATCTGTTTTGAAAAAGACTTCTGCAACATACACTCTGATGGTTCAGTAAGTCCATTCAGAAGTACTCTCCACTTTGCAAGGGTAATTATCTTTAGTTCTGTACTTTGATGGTGTTTCAGCAGAGCATTTAAAAGTGTCAAATTCTATTAACCACAAACTAGCTTGCGGAGAAGATGATTTGGAGCTATGTGTAAATGGTGATACCTTAAGAGGTTTATGTGACTGTTCTGCCGTTTATTGAGAAAAACCAACCTCAAGACATTATAATTTTCTTTTATTTGGTGGGAGGGGATTGTTTCTATTTGGAATTACCATTCCTTATAACTAAGTGTGGAAAACCTTAGAGCTTCTGCATGCAGCTGATTAAGGAAAGACTGCTACCAGGTTTTACCCAATACAGTTCAGCAGCATCACATTGTTGCTGTACTGAAGTGAGTAGTGCAGGGATGCTGCATAAACCACAATGCTTTTCTGAAGTGCTTCTTCTTTCCAAGAGCTGAACTGCAGAGATCAGGCAGGAAATAAGCACAGCTGGTACAGCATGGCTTGGCAACCCAGGGAAAGATGTTTTTAACTCATCCTCTGTCATGTACCATTTGTGAAAGCTGAAGTAGTGGGAGAGTTTCTGTAGAGCTGCACCCATACACCCTGAGGAGATCCCTGGCATGGATTTCAAATTCCCTCTCACCTGAGCTGCAGGAGGAACTGGGAGAAAAACAAGGGAAAGTGCTGAGACCCAGGGAAAGGGTTTTGTAAACAGGAAAATTAAACTCTGGAGGAAGGCTGTGCTGGTGCAAAGTGTGTCCTGCTTGATTTCCCCAGACAGCTTAGCTTCATTGCAGGCCATTAGTGTTTATGTTCAAGACCGTGCATATATTAATCATGCTGGAACTGCTGCCCTCAGCTCTCGGGAAGTTTGGCTTTTCCTCCCTCCACAGACTCTTTAGCATCTCCAACTTGCTCTTTTTCTCATTTTGTCAGTGTTTGCCTTGTAATTGAAGGGGACCGGTATGGAAAAGAGAAATTCTCTGTACTAGCAGAAAGGAATTAATGTGAACTAGAAAAGTGTTTCCTTTTGCTTGAAGTGCTGTCTTTCCCACTGCTCCTCTTCTCCTGAAGTTAGCTATTGTTCTGGTTTGAGGTAATAAGGAGCACAGCAGGATGTTTGTACTTCACACAGTCACAACCTGGCAGTGGCAGCACTCCCTGATGTGCCATCTCACCAGAGGAGCTCCTGATGCTTTGGGTGGGCCAGGCTGGCATCAAGAGCATCTCATCAGGCTGCAGGAATGGGCTCAGCAAAGGCAAATGCAGAATCCTGCAAGAGGTCCCTGCCCATGGCAGGGGGGTTAGAACTGGATGATCTTAAGGTCCTTTCCAACCTGAACTGTTCTATGGTTCTGTGGATATATTGGCTCCCTATCGCAGCCCATCTTGGGGCCAGACAGGTACCTGAGAAGCAGCTCTGTTGCACGTAATCTGAGGGGTCCTGGTGGACCCAGAAGTAGAGTGTGACCTGGCAGTGAGGAAGGCTAACTGCCTCAGCATGGCTGTAGCCAGCATGTTGAAGTGATTTATTCAACTCTGTTTAGTGCTTGTGAGACTTTATCTGGAGCTCTGTGTCCAGTTTAGGGCTTCTCCAGTACTACAAAAGATGCTGGCAAACTGGTTTTCTAGACAGTTATGTTTAGAGAGCTGGACCCTGCCCAAAGACATGGCACTGTTTCTCTGTGTGATGATAACTGCAGTAGCGACTACTAAAGAAGCTTTGGAAGCCTGGTTCTTGCTTTTGTTCTATAGTCACCTTCCTCCTTACTTTGCTGCAAATTAAGACTACTCCTGAGAGCAGAAATGAGGCTGAAAAATGTGTAAATAAAGAGTGTGGTTGAATATTATATCACAGGGGAAGACCAGGAGCAAAAAACCCCATTTCTGGCATTAAAGTGATTGCTAAGATAAGTGCAGTCTGCTTCACAGTCAGGCCAAATGAGATGGTGTGGGAGCAAAAAGGGAGATGCTTTTGGCCACTAGAAAACCAGGAAAGAGTCACAGGTGGCAGAAGCTCTTGCTCTCATTGTGGGAGAGGAAAAGACAGGAGGAGAGAAGCAGATGGAAGAAGAGGTTCACTGAAGCGTACATGGTTCTGCACTGTGCCTTTGTGAAGAGGTTTATGTTGCAGTTTTGTCTGTTCATAACATGTTTTTCGGGGATGTTTCTTGGACAAACCAGAAACATTTTGTGCAACTTTGATTTGATGTCTGTTTCTGGCTTACCCTGGCTTGGTTAGGCTGTGTTCTGGTCTCCTGCATCAGCTGGCCATGTGAAGACATTATTCTCTCCAATGCCTAGCGATTAACCTCCAGATATTGCTGGGTTGTTCTGGTGTAATTTGATTCAGTTAGGATGACCCGGACTGCAAAAGGCTATTACACAATGGGCTGGCAGGTCTGATAAGATTTCCACTTCTCTAACATAGGTCAGCGATCACTCAAGGTAGTCTGGTAGTAGAGGGAGCTGTGCTCCCTTCATCTGAGCATAGCTAGGACAGAACACAGCAAAAACGATGTCACGTTCTTGTCTTACCACTTTTTGCCCTTTATCATGCCCTTCCTCAGAAGCCTCAAACTGTTTTTCATTTCAAACACTTGTTTTGCCCTGTCTGGCTGTGTGCTCCTCTGGGTCCCATGGGGCTGGCAGAAGGGTTTCTTGTCTCACCTTCCTTACTGGAGGCTTGTGGAAATGTGCCTTCATCTGCTTTGGCAAAATCACCTGCACTGGGCAGTGTGAATGTTTGTGGTAACCCACTTAAAGGCTGAATTTGTCTGGAGCAGGCGAAGCATCTTTAAAGCCAGACACACACCAGGTTGTGCCAGATGCCAAGAACTCGCACATTCCCTGGGAGGAGGTGACCTCCAGCTGAAGCAAGTACTGCTCTGACCAGCGTGTTAGGGTGTGAGGGGACATGGGCACAGTGATGATGCCAGCTGAAGCAAGGTGGATCAATTATAAAAGAGGAGAGTGCTTACATTAGGTTCCACTGGTGTGGCTGTTTCCATTCGAGCAGTGTCATGTTCTGAAGACCTATTCATGTGTTAATGAAGCTGTTTCATCGCTCTAAAGAAACACTTGCTTTACAAAGCATTATTGATATTTCATTTGTCTGATGGCAGGCCTATTTTATGCTCCTTTAGAGTACCCATTTAATAAGCTCTCTCTGCACACCCTGCTTATGCTTTTGCTTTATGTGAGCATTTCAGCTTGTGCCTTTCTTCAGGTATGTGAGCAGTAACGATGTTAGCAGGGTTACCATCATGGTTTCTATACTCAAGGCCAACTACTTTTACTGTGCTAGCATAATTGCTGATTCAGCGAAACCTGAATGTTCAGTTTGTCTTCTCTGGGAAATTAATCTGGGCTAATTGATGTAAATGAGATTAATGAAACCAGATTAAAGCCATGCAAGGCCTTCCTAATTAAAAAAAAAGTAATAATTAAAAGAAAGTTGCCTTAATTCAGTTTTCTTTGATTCTCTTCATACAGAGAAACTGTTCTTGCCTAAATTCGCTTTGGATTCACGTGAGGAGCTGTTTTGCATGAGTAATTCTTGTGTAGACAGCCCATTTTGCACATATGTGTGTGTGAGAATTCAGAAGTATGAAATGTTCTTTGGAGTCAGATATGCTGATTCAGCCGGTGTGGGAAAGCTGTACTGCTGTACAGAAATAACTAGAATAGGATTTGATGATGCTTTTTATCTCTTGGAGACTGAATTAAAGCACAATTCATAGACAATTAAAAGGATGGCTTTGTGACTTATGCCAGCACCAAAGTTTGCATCTGAGTCCTCAGTAATGAAATGTTGTTAAGTGAAAATGTCTGCTTTTTTTGATTTTGTTGATGTTCTTCTTAAATTTTAGAACAGCCCAGACAGTACCAAAACAAACATTGCAAAAGCCATTGAGGAAAGCTTCATTTGACATGGCAATATTTAACGATGAATTTGGTGTTGCATTTAGTGTGGTGTGGAGGCAGTTTCCCACCTTGGGAGGAACCTTCATTGCAAGACATCTCCCTTACCTGTGCTTGTTGCTAAAGACCTTTTGTGAGACACCTCCTTATCTTGGCTGGAGCAAAGGGGTCTAACCAGTGAGTCTAGGCTGTAGAGGAGACTTGAGGCTCTGTGGCAGCTCCTGTCAGTTTGCCTGAATATTTGATTCCTAAAATCAAAATATTTCAGTCAAAGACAATATTTCCTGGAGAAAATTAAAATAAAAATAATGCAGAAACTGTTTTAAATATGAAATTAGTGGCTACTTAAAGCTTATGCTGAAGTATCTGCTTGAACAGAAATGTCTTTTCTGCATCAGGCTGTCAGTAGTGTGCAAAAAACCCGGATTCCCAGGAGTGGCACTGTGAACATTATAGATATCTCTAAATGACTCTGCTGTATGAGAAGTCACACAATTTCCTTGTCACCCGAGACAGGTAGAAGCTTCAAGCTGTTGTGCACGTCCCCTTTTCAGCGCTGCTACTTGCCCTATTGCAATGGTAACAATCACCCTTCCTGTCCACCCTCTTATTCTCTGACTCTTGCCTCTAGAGTCTTGCAAGCATCACATCACTGTTTTAGGTATGTGTTATAAAGCAGCTTTTCTCAGCTCCCCATGTTATGTTGGTGGGGTCCCACGACAGGAGGAGGTAACACTGGCTAAAATAATTGGAAGTAAATTAATTCCTAGGCTTTCTTTTTGTTTTTAACTGATGGTGAATGCAGAGCTTGGTGAGGAGGTTGAGGGGCTGGGTTTGCCCTTTCGAATTTTGGCAGCTTTAGTAAAACATAATTATTAATGACATCTCACCAAGAGCTGCTCATCAAATGAGAGTCAGGAACCCACAGAACATAAGTGTCCAAACGCCCCTCTGCCATGTATGTAAAGAGTAAGAAACACTCCTTTGAGTGTTTTGCAATGAAATGCCATGGCTAAAAGCTGGACAAGGGAAGCTGATTCTCCCCATTTCAGGGGTACAGAACTGGTCTGTTATCAGCAGTGACTGGACTAGGCTGGATGTCACAAAACAGTGAGAAACTGGAGGAGACTGCTTCCAAACCTGTTACAGGAGCTGTAAAAGGTGGAACAATTCAGGAAAGGCACTGATGAAATAAACAACTTGCCTCTTTTTTTAAAGTTCCTGAGAAGTTGTTATTGAAGTGCTTATTAATGCAAATTGTCCAAAATTGACCAGAAATGTGAGCTTTTGCTCATCAAAGCTGTCTGAGTCCCAAATTACAATGGTTATCCTGGTGTTCTGGAGCATATCCTCCCAGGCCTACGAGTATCCTGCCTGTGGCCAGCCAGAAGATGCTTTTCCCTGCTCCCCTACTGCAGCAAGGCTTTCAGAGCATCTCAGACTGCTTCTGTTTTACCTGCTTTTTCTGGTACTGTGCGGTCTGCTTTCAAAGTAATATAGTTAATTGTCTTTTAACATTAAGAAACCTGCTGTAATCAGGATAATTTATAAACTCAAAAGAGGAAGAAGATTGAGCTTTTCACAGAATTTAGGAAATTATTACTTTCAGAAGGGGATTATAAAACTACTTTGATTGAGTGACAGCAGCACATTGTATGGATGAATCTGTCTGAGCCTTACAGTTGAAAAAGCTGCTCAGCAGTTAGAATAATCAATCTCTATCAGCATTTTAAGCAGGGTTTGTTTTTTTTCCAGCTCAACACACAAGCAATTTACTTTTTCAATTTGTGGTGTGTGTTGCAATACATAATGCTGTATATGATGCTGTATATAATGCACAAGGAAAGAAGTGAAGGGGGAGTTATCTCTTTCTACTCTCTACCCAAAAGTAGGTGTCAGGCAATTTCAGTGAAAAATAGTTGCTTATATTAAGGGTCAGATTAACCTGGTTTGTGAAGCTGTGCAAGATACAATGGGTAAAGATCCTCTGTATTTGTGTATTGCTGTTTTATTATTTTAACATACAGGTTTAGGGTAAGCTGATAACAAAGAGCAGTGAATCGCTGAAGGATATATCTTTCTTACACAAAACACCAATCCTTTCTGCAGCCAAATTCCACTTTTTCCTTTTCAACTTTTACCAGCCTCCTCAGGTGTCCAGTTTAAGAGGCTAAATTCACTAGGGTCTCCTTAAACAAAAAGGCAAGGTTATCATCAGATCTGAAATGAATTGCCCAGGGAAAGAAAAGCATCCCACTGGTGCTTATAGCTATCTCAGCTGCAGAGTTCTGTGTATAGGTGGTTTGCTTGGGATTTGTTTTAAAGTTAATAGCACAGTTATGCCAAAGAGTCTAAAATGCAGGCTCCAGCATCCCTGATACAGACCAATTCCCTGACGATGCACCTTGCTCATCCTCTGTTGGAATAAGTTGCTTAATAAGTAAATGACTCAGAGTTGCTCATTTCTCCCAAAACAAATTGCTGAGGGCCTGCGCTTCTGAGAATTGCATAAAATAATCAAGTATCTCCTGATAAATGTTACGTATGAACTGTCTTTAAGATTATCAAGTCTTCAAGTAATCACTTCCCCTGGAAGTGGCTCTGCTGGGCTGTTAGTGTTGCTCTGCGTGGAATGGTTGGGGTTTCATGGCAGTGTAAGCTGACTCCATCACCCGTTTCAGGAATCCACCTTGCTCTGGAATGTAGGAAAGACGAATCAACTGCAACCACAAGGAAAGAACTTTGGAGGGATTTAAGGAAACTGCATCACTTTTTGCTTGTTGCTGTTTTACCATAAGAACAAAGCCCACAGCTCTTAAAAATTATCTGTACTATTGATCTCCTTTTTGGCAGGTTTTCAGCCACAGAGCTACCCAAAGGAAACAGGTGCAGGTACTTGCAGCATAAAGCCTCATAAAGAAATGTATATGCTTAGCCAATGTTTCTTTCTACTGCCTCATCCACATTACACTTGTATCCTACTGTGGGAAGCATAATGCAGATATAATAAAAAGCTTAATCCAAACAGACAGAGAAATGAAAAATCAGGATTTCAGGCGATATCTGTCCCTTTCAAATACCATAATAATAAAAGCTTGTTCCCGTGGAATAAATATATTTAACCTCCAAAGAGTTATCACTGCATTACCTCCCTACCACTTATGAGAAAGAGATTCAACTGGCTCATGAGTTTTCTGCCTTTTATGCTTATGACAGAAAGATAATCATCCTCAGGGGTGATATATGCTAAATACTGCATAACTATGCCAAACGGGCAGCAGCTGCTCCGTTCTTTATAGGACTGCCATTTGCTCCCTCCCACACCCTGCAGTCTCTGGACAGCTATTGCTTTTCCTTCTGAAACCTATTTTGCTGTATTTAAAACTGTCATTAAAAGTTTAGCTCCCTGAAGAGTTCTCTAAACTGGGCCACTGTTTGTAAACACAGTGATTCAAAATTATTTCCTTAATTTCCCTGTAGCCTGCTCGGATATGGGCCGGTTTTGTTTTAATTCCCCCCCATATGCACTGAACAGCTTTACAGTACAAAAGCAGCAGCAAAGGATCAAGTGATAGGGGCACCAAATGAGGCCAGGTATGCCAGAGCCCCTCTGATTGCTCCCATGGTATTCCTGAAGGGCAGCTTTGGGGCTTAAGGGTGTGTTGGGATGCTCCCTGAGGGTCTGTGCTTTCCTTTATTTGTGGTGTTAGGCTACACGCACGGTCTCTGGAGATGAGTGCCATTTTATTTCTGTTTCAGTGTCTATCTCCTGGTAATCTGGTTTGGTGAATGGGGCTCTCAGGTGTCGTCTTGGTTGTCTGCTTAGTAATTAGAAGGTTTTGCATGCTCTAGTGGAGTCTAACCAGCAGCAACCCCACACAGAGCACAGTATTCACTTTGAGTTGCCTGCTGTGGACAGGTATAGGACTGTTTTAGTTCCCTTTTGGCAGCTGTCATTCAAGAAAATGTAAGGTTATAAATATTAAAGCTAAGGTACAACACAAACAAGTTATAATGATGGGGCTGGTTCCTCTCAGACCATTCTTCACGTTAACCTATTAATGTGCTGCCCTCTCACAATATATTTAGTGTATATGCCTATTTCTGGACAAAATCCAGCAAGCTTTATCAGTGTAGGAAACCTGAGAAAATTCTCACTTTAGCTGTTGGTGCCCCCCCCCTTTGAGGATTCAAGAAATCCATTTTTGATCTTGATCTCTTTACAAAATTCTCACTGGATTTACCAGTAACAGCTGAACGCAAGAGACAAAAAGGGGAACTGTGGGAGAGGAGGTAGATTTCCAAATGGAAACCTCATCATGAAACTGCTGCCCGGCAGTTTTACACATAGAAGGAAAGTTGTTGCTCCAATAGCACGAGCATCTTTGGGAGATCCTTACAAATCCTTACAAATTCCTGATAATATGTACTGGGAACCCAGAGAAAATGGACTACATGACAGATATCTCGGTCATCCAGCTCTTCCAAGACAATGCCAGAGCCTGTACCATTTTGAGATGCTTCTCAGCATTACATCGTTACTGGATTTCTTCAGCATGCTCTTATTTATTATGGCCAAGTTACAAATGAAAATGTGAAATGGGGTTGGCCAAAGACTCATACTTCCTTACCGGAAGGAGTCATAGAATCACAGAATAGTTTGGGTTGGAAAGGACCTTAAGATCATCCAGTTCCAATCCCCCTACCATGGGCAGGGACACCTCACACTAAACCATGGCACCCAAGGCTCTGTCCAACCTGGCCTTGAACACTGCC
>JBCJKH010043766.1:0-13945 GCA_039877255.1 Loriculus beryllinus
TGCAAGGGTTCACACAGCGTGGAGACGAGGCCTCAGTGCCATGGGGCAGGGGTGGCCTTGGCAGGGATGGGAATGGTGGGAATGGTTGGACTGGATGATTGCAAACTCTTTTCCAACCCTGCTGATCCTGCCCACTTTTGCCCGATCCAGCCCATCTAACTGTGCATTTTGTGTGCATTTCTGCCATGCTGTGGAGCAGTGACCTTCCTGCCTGCTCTTGGGGTCCCCTGGGGACCACTGTCCAAAGCCAGTGCTGCAGGAGGGCTCTGGGTGCTGGTACCCTCTATTATCTCCCTATCACCAGTAGGCAAAGCCCAAGAGCTGGTTTAACTCATGCAGGCAGGTCACAGGTATGAAGCACTGCAGAGCTGCTGAGGCCACCAGAGGTTGGCACCAGCTCAGAAGGCACCTTCTCCTTAAGCTTCAAGACCCCAAAGGCTGTTCCTCAGCTTCAAGACCCTGAAGAGCGACCCCAGCTCTGCAGCAGGACCCCTGAGCCAGGATCAAAGGAGGCTCAAAGGTGATTCTAGCAGAAGGAGGTCACCTTTTTGCACTTTCCAAGCTCAAATCCTAATCCCCAAGATGCCTGTTTTGATGAGATGGGCCATGGAGAGCATCCCGCAAGGGGAGACGAAAGCAGCCACTCCTGCTTTGTGTCACATCAGATCCTGTTTGCCACAGGGCTCTGCTCATCACAGGCATGGAAGCAGGGAGCAGTGACCCCTCTGAGCTGCTGAGGTCTGATCCTGCCCTGCTCCATTCCTGCTGGCAGGACAAGGAGCTCCCAGTGCTGTGGCAGTGACAGCACATCCATAAGAAGATGCTGCTGCCCACTATGAGGGTTTCTTCTGTGGTTTGTGCTTTAAACATCATGAAAGAACATCTCAAATGACCTGCAGGGAGATGCCTGCTCCACAAGTGGTACACAAGGGGATCACCAAATGCTGGATCCTGTCTCTTCCCCCAGACTCAGGCAGGGTACAGGGCTTGGGGATGTGAATCACTGCAAGCCTGGCTATCACACTGGGGAGACATCAGGATGCTTCTGCTCTGGCTGGAGCATCATGAACCCGGGTAAACTGGTACAGAACCCTTTTGGCAGGCATTCTGTAGAGTTCTCCCAGCACTTGGAGGTGCCTGACTTCGGGAGCAGGAGAAGGATTCGATGCCCTCCTTAACAGTCGGGTTCAACTGCTCCTTGGGGTGCTCAGTGCTTCCTCACAGCTCCTCCTCTGTCTTCCTCGTGCTCTTCCAGCATCCCAGGCACTCCAGAGACCTGTGTGCAGCTGCAGCTTCCCCAGGTATGCGCTGTTTGCCATCCTACTGGACCAGTTCGTTATCCTTGGTTGTTTAGGGATGCAGGACCCTCCCGGCTGCTGCCCCATCAAAGGGCACAGACCAAACAGAGGTCACCAGGCATGAGTGCTTCAACATCTAGAGATGGGTCAGGGCCATGGCTTCCCTCCCCTCCCCTCTCCAGGCTCTTTTTGGGAAGGGCTGGAGGGGCAGATGGGTGGATGAGGACACCAGAGACACCCAGCACTGCTAGGAGTGCTGCTGAGACATTCCCTTCAGGAAGGGACCTTCCCTGGAGCAGCAGCACTGCGCCAAGGACATCTCAAAGGCAGCAATGCTGGGTCAGCCTCTGGCACATCCTCAGGCTACAGGAGCTTTTTTATCCATTTGATGGAACTCCTGTGTCATTGCCTCTTCCACCATTCCTGAAGAGACTGAGCTGCAGGAACAGAAGGGTCCCAGGTACCCACACAAGACTCGGTGGGACAAGCTGTATCAGATACCCTCAGCATCAGCTACGCCCCATTATCACCCCACACACACCGCCACAAGCCTGTCACCCCAAAGACACAGTGAAACCAACCCAAGTTACCCTTGTAGATGGTTAAGACCTTGTTTCCCATTTGCTGTTGAGGCAATACAGGGGCATACACTTTCATGCCTGGAAAGGTTTCTGTAGCCCCAGAGAGGCTGGGATGGCTCCATCCTTGGAGGTTTCAAGACCAAACTCCATCTCTGAGCCTCCTCAAAGCAGGAGGTTTAACTAAAGACTCCCAAGCTCCCTCCCAACCTGAACGATCCTAAACCCATCTTTGCTGCTCATTTCAGCTCCCAGCTTTTCCCCATCCCAGGCTAAGTCCAGAAGAGGCATCAGCCGGAGCAGACCCTAATCCCAGGAGCAGATGCCGAGGGGAGGACACGGTACCTGGCAAGTTGAACTGCTTCTGCTGGCGCGGGCACTGCGGGGACGGGTGCAGGGGGGACGGGGGGGTCGCGCTGGGTGGCAGTGGTGGGGCTGGCGAGGAAGGTGTGGAGGAGGTGGTGGACGAGGGGTTGCTGCTGGAGTCTGGCTGGTAGGGCACCGGGATATGGTCCTGCAGCACACGGGGAAGGAGAGAAGAGAGGAGTCAGTGGGAGCAGCGCATCCCGATGTGCTGCAGTGCTGAGGACCTGGGTGACAAGTGAGGGCTATGCAGGTCATGCTAGTTCCCTATTTCCAAAAGCCCTAGAAAACAACCAAAAGCCACAGCCTGGCCTTTTCCAAAGCTGTATTCCCAGTTTGCACTAGAAAAGGGGCTCCTTTGCCAGCCTTTCCCTGCTGTGCACCCACACCGAGGGCTCCCCAACCCTGCTGGCTGGGGATGGCCACCAAAACCAGAGCTGGGAGCCACATCCCTGCGCTTGGTCCCTAAAGGCATCAAGGAGCCGGTAGCTTCAGCTGACCTCCTTCAAGCCAAGTACCCAGTGCCTTGCTCAGAGCACTGAGGCAGAGCTGAGAGGATCAGCCAGCACATCCCAAGCCATCCCTTGGCCTTCATCAACCCTTCCTAATCAAGGCAGGGATGGCAGCTTCAGGTGTGCATCTGCAGGCTCATTGTGATGGGTGAGAAAGGACCAGCTGGGAGCAAACAGGGAGCAGAACCCACCTGGATATCCTAGATCTGAGAAAGGAAAACTGAGCCCACCTTGCTCATCACCTTGCTGCCCGATGAGACACTTGATGGGGTCTAAGCTTCAGCAGCATCAAGCACTCCCACATCCCAACGCATAGCAAGGTCCCTCCAAGGCTAGAAAACCTGCACCAGCCTCCCCCAGACTGATTTGTTTCACATGAGTTGGGCTTTCCAGGAAACCCACATTCATTCCATATAGACCATCCTGACACACAGGAGGATCGTGGGCAGATAAATTGAAGCCAATGCTGAAGGCCACTAAACAATCAGATGTCAATGGTATTCACAGGGAACAGAGTACCTTGAAGGGAATGCTTTCAGAAACATCAAAGTAAGAAATGGATCTTGTTGCATAAAGCGTATTCATAAAGGAGACTGTAACCAGAATGGGAGTGCTCAGGTTAAAACTGAATATAAGTACATATATTTGATGTTGAGCACCATCATGCTCTGGTTAGAGGAAAGCTAAGGTGGAAGGACAGAGGCAGGAGAAAGAGGGCTGACGCCCTTCACACCCAAAGCCTTTAGCAGAGCTGAGTCACTTCCCTGCTGCCCTCTCATAAATGAAACAAATCACTGGAAGGACAGGCACTAAAAGGGAAAATGCAGTTCTATTTCTTCTGAATACCTGCAGTAGCTCTTCAGCCTCAAAAAGCCATTTGCACCACCCCTTCACAGCAACAACAGAGCAGATCATTACTCATACACTAAGGATGTCCTAGGAGATATAGGTTTATAAACTGCATCCTTAGAGCATCACCCGGTACCCAGCCTGTGCCGAGAGCCAGAGGATGCTGAGGAGCTGGGGATGCTGCCAGGCTGTGGGAAGCCAGGGTTTTCACATCCTCTTCCCCATCACAACAAGGATTTCCCTTGCTTTGAGTGCTTCCAGCCTGCAAACTCCTCACCCTTCTCTGCATCCAGCTGCCCATTGGGAATCTCCCACTGAAGACAAAAGAACCCATGCCAGGTCTATGGCTATTAATGCAGGGCAGGAGCAAGCCTGGTGTAGGCTCAGGTCCATCTTTGCAATGGACACAATCAAATTTTGGGCTTCTTTTATTTGCAACAATAAATTTGTCATTTATGGAAGTCTCAGGTGGTAGCAGAGGCCTCAAACCACCCCAAATTCAGCTTAGATCTGGAGGCTGAGAGGGCACAATGCAGTAATAGCAGTGGGGGACAGGGTGTTCTGAAGGTGCTGATCCCATTTGATATTGAAAAGAAATAACCTCAGCAGATGCAATCCACACTGGGAAAGCCAAAGGAAATCATCACGGCTCATCCTGCCTCCACACCAAGCACACCCTTGCTTTGCTCCTTGAATTAGCATGGTCCATAGGATTATTCTTGTTTTAAGGCCCCAGGCAGGTTTCTAGGCAGCACCTACCCATACACTGGCACCCACATCAGCAGTGGATGCACATGGAGACACTTACAAAGCCTGGTCCTGGCAGATGGCTATGGGGCTGGAAGATGCCCCATCCTGGAGACAACCCACCAGTCCCCTCCTGCCCCAACCACAAGGTCAGGGCATGGTCCCTTTTGCTCTTCTATTCCTTCCTTTAGGAATTACACTGCAGGCTGTGCTCCCACCCAGCAAACAGGATCGATGTTCCCAAAGGATGTGCCCTGGGAAAGCTGTGGCTCCTCGTGCAAGGAGCATCCCATGTTTGCATGGGGATGCAAAGCCTGAGCTGGGCTGCTCAGAGCATCCCTTGTCTGCAGGAGCAGCAGCTGCATGCACAGAGCCACCAAAAGCTGCAGGTATTTGGGCAGCGTGGGGCTGGACGTGGCAGGGGCAGGCAGGAAGGGGGTGCTGAGGGCTCACCTTGTTGAGTTTGTTGGTTTTGGGGAGCGTTTGGCTGACGTGCAGGTCCGAAAACCGGGGGGGTTTGCGCAAGGGGTTGTTGATATCGCAGGGCACCGACTCTGTCCGGACTAACCTTGCTGGATTAAGAAGGGAGAGAGGGGAAAAGGGAATGGAGAGGAGGGGGAGAGAGATGAAGACACATCAAAGCTCCAAAGGGGCACGTTGAGGTCACCCTGTGCTTGCAAACTGCTATTGAATCGCAAGCCCCAGCAGCACCTCCGGCCGCTGAGTGTGAGCCCCAGGACCAGCTTTTGGGCTCCCCCCCTGCACCCAGGATACAACCAAATCCCACCAGGACATGGGGGGCTTAAAGCCCCTAATGTCAGGATGCAAACTGCACCCTTCTTCCCTTGCCAAAGGGCTGCAATTCGAGAGGTTCAGCATTTGCCACAGCCACCCTGTCCTGAAGAGCACCAGGAAGAGGCATCATCCTCTTCCTCGCTGCAGTTCATTGGGATGAGGGGAAGGAGCTGGCTCAGAGCATCCTGCTCTCAGCAGGGAGATTCTGGTGAGGGGGAAAGCCAGCCTCCAGCTTGGGGGACTCAGGAAGGGGCTGGCTGCAAGGTATTATATTTAAGAGCTTGTTTTGGTGAGGGCCATTTCACTGATGCTGAGGCAACCCCAAAGCCACGCTGCTCCTTGCTCCCATACTAAAACACACAGTGGACATCTCTGTCCCTTGCAGCATTGCAGGCTGTAATTCCTGCCCATCCCAGCATGTAGGATGCTGCTTTCCCTGCCTCCTGGTCAGGGTTTGCAGCAGCTCAGAGCATGACATGGGGGTCTTCAACCCAAATCTGCCACAAGCAAAGGCGTGAGGGTCAGAGCAGAGGCTGCAGAATTGCCCTTCTCTGAGCCACAGCGTCCCCACTCGCCCTGCGAGGTGCCACCAGCGCAGTGCATCTCCCTATAATTAAACCAAGGAGCACGTTTGTGGTGGTGTTGAAACACAGAGCAGCAGCCTCAAGAGCTCAGAATTGAAGGCAATGGAAATCGGAAGCGTTTCCCTTAGGTGGTCACAGTCCTTTGGCCGTTGGGGAGCCAAAAAATCTGGAAGAAAAGAGGTGGGAAGCGGCTCCCGTCGTCCTGCTGCAAAATTCTCCCTCCTCTGCCGGGTTAGGACGGGCTCTCGGGGAGAAGAGCGGGGTAAAGCAGCTCCAAAAGCACCGCGAGCATCCGCAGGGCCACATCCCCGTGCCGGGGACCCCCATGCACCGTGATGCCGCGTCCGCCCTAAGCTCTGAACGGTAGCGAAAGGCTAAAACCTGTTGCACTTACCCCGTGCCGTGGGGAATCTGAAAAGAAAAGGAGGCAGGGGAAGGGTGGGTGGAAGTGGTTTGCAATGCAAATCTGCCTCGCCCCGCACGGCTCGTCTCCCTACAAGCGGAAAAAACGGTGGGTAACGAGCGGTTCGGGAGCCTCCGGCACAGCAAGGAGCAGGCTCCCGAATCGCCTGGGGGGGCTGCTGGGATGCTCTACCCGCTGGCAGCGTCCACGGAGGCAGAAGGAAGAAGGAAGGTGCTTACCTCCGCGGTGGATGATCAGCAGGTGACACGGAGGGGCCTCTTTGGTGCATTTGTTGTGGCACTTGAGCCTAGAGGGGAACAGAGGGAAAGGTGTGAGGAGAAAGGGATCAAGGAGCATCATGGCACGGGCAGAGGGATGCAGATGGGAGCAGGGAGCATCACTGAGGAACAAGGACCATTTTCTGCACCAGGGAAGGTGGGTTGGGGGCTGTGCACAGTCCCTGGGTGTCAGCTGCCGTGGGCAAACCTTGCCAGATCCCTGTAGATTGCCCTCAGGAATAGCCACAATTCCCAAACAGCTTCCCAGGATGCAGGCACAGGGGTAAGAAGTGGTCCAGGGGGCAAGTCCCGGAGCATCAAGGGGATTGGCTGGTAGGATGCAGAGGCAAACGAGAGCCATGGCAAGTGCATCAGTCCCAATGGAGGGATGTAGGAGCTCCCAAATCTGGGGTGCTGCTCAGCTCCAGGGCACCCAGCACCCAGCTTGAGGATGCCCAATATTGTCACTTGTGCCAGACTTGGCTGAAAGAACAGGAGCAGAGATCTGAGCCCTGGGGAAAGCCCTGACCACCATCCACTAACACTGCTTTCTGCTTAATTAAATACAGGGGCAGCGGAGGGGAAGGAAGAGACTGCCCTGGCCCCTTGGCTCCCAGTGAATCCCTGCCATGGTGCCCTCCTCTCCTCGCTTTCATACCAGGACGTTTAACAATGAGAGCATTTATGACCAGGTTGAATATTCTGCAGGAGTCTATGGAGGTCTTCACCCCTGGGTCATGCATAGAGGCATGAGCAGGCTCCTGCCTCCCCCAAACCTGCCTTAATAAGGGATGGAAAAGAGTCTCCGGCTCCTGCTCTACCCCAGTGAAGTGGGGGGGAGCCACAGGGGAAGAGGCGAAAAGGAGGCAAGGATTGAAAAAAACAAGGGTAAAGGATGAAAAAAGACTTCAGCTCCAAGTCAATGAGCTGGGTAATGAAAATTCAGGAACTGTGCATGTTAGCTTTTATTACAGAACCATTCCTAGAGGGAAAGGCAGAGATTAATTTGCTATTGGAGACTTGGGGGGGGGGGGGGTGTTGGGGTCTATTTGTTTGCTTTACCTGCTTGTTTCCCTCCTGTTCCTGGGGAAAGCTGGAGAACCTGAGTATTTCCCATTCCCTCTAACTTCTTACAACCAGGGAACTGGTTTGCTTCTTTCCTGAGTGACTACAGGCAGCAGGATCAACACAGAGCCAGAGCATCACAGGGGCAGCTCCTGCATCCCTCCTGCATGGGCACCAGCCCTGGGCAGGCAGAACAGGCAGGCAGCAAAGCCTCCAGTTGCTTGAGCATTGAATGCAATAGGAATCCCCACTTTAATATCTATGTATTTGGTAATATCACTTCCAGAAAGCCACCATCAGCTGCAGAGTAATGGGGCATTTCTTGTCCACATTTTAATCCCAATTTGCTAATTCATCAGCATTTAATCAATGGCAACAGCGATCGTTATCACTTCATAGCTTCAGCTAACTCAGTTACTCACGGTCAATCAGCTTATTCCCAGCACTCATCCCTAGGAAAAGCAATCCTGTCTCCAGAAGCAGCTTTTCTAAGTGCCGATGGCTGCATGATACTGTGTAAGAGCTGGGCTCTGCCAGGTTGGGATTTAAAGCAGTAGAAGTGGCCTCTGAGTCCCACTCCTTATCCAGCCCTATCTAATTTTCCAGCCTTATCCAACTTCACAGCCAGCACAGCCTTTCTCTGTTACTTTATTGTTGTTTGGAGTGGGTTGGCTCCTTGGTGCCATGACATTGCCAGGAAACAGAGGCCCCCAGGCCTTTTGCTGCTGCAAAAAATAGAGGATACATCCCCAGGCTGTGGATGAAACCCATCTGATGCCCAGAGCTACCCTCGATGCTCTCAAGCAAGCTGCTGTCAGCCCCTGGTCCAGCACATCCCTCCCATTCTCTCCTGTAGATAACTTCACAGGTAACCCTATAACATGGGTACCTAAAGCCAGGCCAAGGATGGAGGTGAGCAGGGAGGCCGTCAGCATCCTACTCAGAGCTCTGGAGCTGAGGTCTGGTGGGCAGCATCCTCCCCAAGGACCCCGGTCCCATCCCCAGCACACAACTTCAGCCCCTTTTTAGGGTGCTCTTCACCCAATTTCGTGCCTCATTACAGCATCCTATGAGGATGAGCTGGAGAAAGGCCGGTTGCTTTCCCCATGCCTGTGCCCTTGCTTGGCTGCACCAATATAACCCCAGTTATCGCCATCCCAACAGGAAGAAGCAGCCCCACAGCTTCAGCCCCACGCCGTACTTGCAGTTCTTGCATTTTAAGCCGAACAACATTCCTTTCCCGCAGACGGTGCAGGTCTGAGACATCCAGTACTTGGTGGAAAACCTGAGGAGAAGGACACAGAGAGTGGCCAGAGGGAGAAGAAGCCGAACCACCCCATCCGTGCTCCTGCAGGAACAGCTCCCAATCCTCCCTTAACTCCCGAGCCCTGATTTATCCTTTCCTGGCTGCCTTTGTGGGTGTTGAGGCATCATCCTAGGGGTGCCAAAGCACAAATCTGAGCTCCCTCTTGTGCAGAAGGGAGACCAAACTGGCCAGGATGGGCATTAGGCACTGGCTGGGTGCAGCTCCCCATCTCTGCCCTGGCCAGAGGCCCCAAAACACCTCCCTGCCCTGGGACCCCAAGATTCCAGTCCATTGGAGAAGCTTCTGCTCTCTCGAATAGCAGAACCAAGGCTATTTCTAGAACTTCCCCTCCTTAAGGTAGATACTGAAAAGCAATAATCCAGAGATGGGAAATGCGCTGAAGATTGGCAAGGTCATGGATAATACACGACTTCTATTGACAGCAACTTCAGCCTTATCTAAACCAGATCTGAACTGAGATGGAATTTAAATGGGCTTCTAGGGCAGCACAGCCCAGCATAGGAAACTGTGGGAACAGCCCCGAGCCCCCCCTCCTGTACCAGAGATGGAAAGGGAGATGCTCCTTGCTGGCATTGGGGGATTCACTGGTTGGATACCTGTGTTTTATGGAGTTTCCTAGATCTCGACGGGGGATCTGCGGGGACCAGCGAGGCACTGACAGCGTATCTGCAGGAGAGGAGAGACAAGGAAAACCATCAGGTGGTGACAAGGGTGGCAGCCAGGGTTCCGGCTTCGTGTGAGCGGAGCAAAGGATGCACACAATAAAGAGGGGTTTGCCCAATATTTCCCCTTAGACAGGATCCCTTTCTGGAAAGCAAGAGGTCTCTGCCCTTGTGCTTGGGTCTGCAGGACACTGGAGTCTCCTACTCCCCATACCAACACCCACTTTGGGCCAAAGAGAGAAGTGCGAGGCGATGCACCCACCCCATGGGTGCTGCACCCATGTGCACATAGAGGGAGGGTGCAAAGCTATTGGAACCACATCACGATGTCCAAACAAGAAAGGGAAAACGAAGCTGAAGCTGCATCCTTCATTAACGAGCCACCACGTCTTGCGGTCGCGGCTGAAGAAAGGCAATTTAACTGGGCTTCAAGGAGAAGAACAAAGTGAAAAGCAGCCTCAGCACTCTCGTAAGGGGAAAGGAGGGAGGGAGAAGGAGTAGCAGGACCCTGGCTGGGTAAGGAAGAAGTGAGAAGTTCATTAGCGCCCGCTTGGAGCAGGCACAGCCATGCCTGGGCTCCAAACCTCCCTTCAGCCTCAGCAAGGGCACAGACCCTCCTCCTCTCCCCCGCAGGCTGCCAGCAGCGGAGCTGTGCCAGGGATTCAAAGGCTGGATCTTCAATGAGGGCTTCCAGAGGTTTTCCAGGCACCAGCGACCAGCTCCATCACGGATCCGAGCCCGGCCGTTTGCTCTGCACGCTGGCAAATCCCTCACTAAACACACTTCCAATATCATCCCTACGAGCGGGGAGAGCCACTGTTTGCTTTAATATCCCCTTTTAATATAGCGGGCGGCGCGGCGCTTTAATTGCACTCCCGTTCTGAAGGTTACATTTACATCCCTCTTCCATTCAGCACCGTTAAAAGCCTTGGGAGCATCCTAAACCACATCCATCCCCAGCAGCTCCCTTCCCTTACTCCACCACCTCATCCCTCTCAGCCCTCAGGCAGAGCTGGCAATGAAGATGTTGAAGGGCTACGAAATCAATTAAGGTAATTGCTGCCCCCAGCCCCACGGTGGCTGTTTTACACATCCCAGTATTCCTGACCATGCTTCTCACCACCTCCAGAGCCCACATCCCTCCCTGTACCAGCTGCAACCTCCTGGGGATGCCCACCAGCCCCAGAGATGATGCTCTGAGGAGTGGGACCGCTCCACACACAAGCACATCCCTCCCACGACATCATTTTCTCATCAGTAAATCACATCGGACAAGTCAGTCCCTGTTGCCCATCCCCAGCGCTGGTCCTCGATGAACTGAACACCTGGACAAGAGCAGCTCCTCTCCCAGAATTAAATCACATCCTCTGCTTTACCAGCCACAATTTATTTCCACTAAGGTTCTGATGGCCTCAATTAAATCCTGCCATCCCGGCGAGGAGGAGAGGGGATGTAGGCAAAAGCATCTGAGCCTTTTAATTACTTTCTAAATGTGCTCGCTGCAAAAATGTATTAAAGTGTATCGGGGATTTTAACCTCCTACCAGAAATGAGCCCTGCGTGATTCACAGCTCATTATGCTCATTAGAGGGAACGATACATGGAGGATCGTGGTGTTTAACAATAGACCTGCTCATTGTAGGAGAGAAAACAAGCAAAGCGGGGCAGGAGGGAGGGAACAGCCCCCAGGGCTTAGGGGGCTTTGAAGTTCATTGGTGATTCTCCCCTTCAACTCGCACATGTGAGATTCCCACCCAAAGGAAAAGCTGGTCCTCCCTGTGCAATAGGGAATCAGGGTGATGCCCAAAGGGGATGTGGAAATGCAGCAGCCTCCCAGCCAGCACAGAGGGAATGTTCTCCTCAAAAATCCACATTTGCCACAATTAGATGTAAATGCAAGGAAAAGCCCTTCATAAGGCTCAGGATAACGTCTTGCTGCTGAGGGGGGTGCTTGGCTTTGTCACAAGGAACCTATGATGGAGAAGTGGCAGACCTAAGGTGCTGTGGCTGCCCCACAGCATCAGGATGAGTTGGTCCTCGTGAGCTCTGAAGCATGACAGCCCATTCCCCACCTCCCTCCCTGCTCCTGCTGCCGGCAGCTCAGCACCCTGCTCAATGACCATGAGCAACTGATGCCTCTCGACCTCCTTGCCCGCGTGTCAGTCATTACTCACACATTTATCACCATCAACCTCCTTTATGGCTCCATAAGCCATCATTCCCCTCTCACACGTGTGTGAGGGCTGGTTTAGGATGGTTTTCCCCCTGTCTCCTCTTCCAAGACGTAATTTAATGGGCACGGGTGTGATTTCCCATGGTAGAACGCAGCTGGTACCCAGTGAGCATCCAACCGGGCCAAGCATCGTCCCTTTCCCACCTCCCCATCACCTAGAGGCACCCTCAAAGGCTAAACCCTGCTCCTCAGTGGAGCAATCCTACCCAGCACATCGATCCCCATAGAGCACCCAACGCCAGCGGATACCACCCAGGCACCCCAAAACCTCCACTGCTTTCCTTCCCCACAGCATCGCGCCAGCAAAGGTCAGGGCTCCCGCACAGCTCATCCTTGAGTCAACAGCCAGCACCTGACGGGATCAAGGGAGACAGGGAAAGGGGGGAAGCGCCTGGACGGGGGGTGACAGCCGCCTCTGGCACGTCGGTGACAGCAGACACGGAGAGGAGCCCGGCTCGCCGCGGTGACAGGCAGCGGTGACAGGCACCACCGGTCCATGAGTGGCACCCGTGCGCCTCAGAGGTGACAGGGACCTTGGCTGTGATGCTCTCCTCGCCCCCGCTGCCATCCCAGGTGTGGATGTATCCCCTTCACTCCCTGTCTGTGGGATGCCTGGGAAGAGAAGAGCAGCCAGAGCTCCCCTATTGCATTGGGTTTGGGTTTCCACTCTCCCTTGGGGCACATTAGGAGGGCAGTGGTACCCCCAGCCTCAACATCGTCGCTGAATACACCAGGGGCATCACCTGGGGCTGGTTCGTGCCAAACCACACCGTTGGGAGCTGTCCTTTGGCACGATATTCCCCTCCTTCATTTCCTGGCACCTTTCCGGATGCCCAGGGAATTGGTGTGAATGTGTTATCCATCACAGCGACAGCCCCATAAACAAACCCTCCTCCTCCTACTACAACGAACGGCGTCAGGCGATGCTCACATTATGAATGGGACGGATAAAATCGATGGAAGTGCACTTGGAAAGCATCCCGGGATGAATCACTGCAAGGCTGAGGGACAGCCAGGAGACTTTGCACTTGTCTGTAGACGTCCTGCAGACCCACATAAACCTTGAGCAGCCACCAAAACATTCCAGGCACCAGCCCCAGTGTGCTTGAGTCCCCCAAGGAGATTATGGGGTGACACCAGGGTGAAACCTCCTCCCAAAACAGCTCAACAATCCCATGGAAGACAACCACGACAGGCCGAGTGTCAGGTGTATGTACCACAGCACATCCAGGCTGAAACAGCAGCCCAGGGCCATATGATGGGGAAGGATGCTGGCAGAGGTTCATTGAATCAGCCTGGTTTGAAGGGACCTCAAAGCTCCTCGCTTGAGCTGGCTTTAAGGCCAAACTAGGAGGGAATTGATCCCCAAAGAGCTCAGCTGCAGCAGCAAAGGAAACTGCAGCAACGCTCAGGGCAGCAGCTTCCCCTCCCCAAGCCACAGAATCAACCAGGTTTTAAAAGCCCGTTAAGCTCATCCAGTCCAACCCCAGCATTGCCAAGGCCACCACTAACCCATGGCACTGAGGGTCTCATCTACACAGTGTGTGAACACCTGCAGGGACCAAGGTGGAACAGGAGCCAAACCTGCCCATGGCAAACATCCTGCACACAATCCCAACCGGGTCCAAGCCCTGCGGTGTCCCTGCTGTGGATGGTGGGATGGATGATCTCATGCAGTGGGATCACCCACAGCAGCTGAAGGCAGCAGAGCCATTTGTAGAGCAGCTCTTGTAAGAAGGGTCACCTTACAACCCCACAGCCCCTCTTTGCAGTGACAACCCTGTTTATACAGCTGGAAGGTCACATTCAGCCACTTTGCTGCCTCAAAGACTCACATTGGGATTTCCCACCCCAGTCCACAGCCCTGCGGGGTCAATTGACTTTGTCCATTCAAAGCTGGGTTCTCTGGCTTTGCACAGCATAGGAAACCCTCCCGTTGCCTGATGGCAAAGCAGCCAGTTATGGTCAAATGTGGGCTGCAGGGAGCTTCCAGCTGGGCTGCGAGCACATCCAGGGAGTGCTCACACCATGACTTGTATGGCTGCAGAGAAGGTTCAGGGAGAAGAAGAGCACTGATGGTCACAAAGAAATGGTGGCCCCCTTGGGAAGTCCCCTGTGAAGGGGGTTTGGGCTGGAACAGGGTTAAGGAAAAAGGGTTGGAAAGGATCTTAAGCACTTCCAGCTCCAACCCCTGCCACGGGCAGGGACCCCTTCCACTGGAGCAGCTTGCTCCAAGCCCCTGTGTCCAACCT
>JBCJKH010043772.1:0-15446 GCA_039877255.1 Loriculus beryllinus
TCCCTGGTAGAGGATTGAACCAGAGCCTTGGGTGACATGGTTCAGTGTGAGGTGTCCCTGCCCATGGCAGGGTGGTTGGAACTGGGTGATCTTAAGGTCCTTTCCAACCCTAACGATTCTATGATTCTAAGTAAGAGTGTGAGAAATCAGTTTCCACGGGTGTGATGTGTGAAGTTTCCACCCAGGAACACTTGAAAATGTTTATATTCTATTTTAAAATATTGGTACTCTTCAAAATCTTCACTGATATTCAAAACTTGATATTCAAAACTTCTCCCTAAACTAAACATTTTCTTTGCTGTTGATGTGCATTTACATCAGATTTAAACGATGGATGTTTAAGTTATCTAAACAGTTGTTGCTTAAGTATTTACCCCTGAAACTTAAACAGCACTGTGGCTGTGTGCCCAGTCAGCTGCAAGGGCTCAGCTTTTGGGTGGTAAACTGTGATGAACTGGTCACTTACAAGTTTGTGAGCAAATATAGTTGAAAATGCACTCTGCAGCTCTGAAGAAACCTGTTAGAAAGGGTAAAGTGTGACTTTGTCCTCCCTTTCCTTCATTTCCACATGCTTTGGTGGTGGAGAGAAGGGTGAGAAGCTGGTGGCTGTAGGTACCCCCTCCTTTTCTTGGATAATGTGGTGCGAGTGGAGCTCAGCCTTCCCACCAGACAGATGTGGTTTGATCAGGGACCTTGGTGTGTCTGGAATGGGTTTTGTGTTCAGTTGACTAATGTCTGCCTTGTAAAAGGCTTTATCAAAATAAGCAGTTACTGCAGGCCCAAAGGGAATCACTTCCTCTGTCAGTTTGAATTTGGACATCTGGAACTTGGGGTGCCTATAAGCATTGAAGTGATGTGGGTATTGGCTGTTGTAGGATGGAATTCCTGGCTCATGCAAAATTGGAGTGGAAGAGGCTTTCCTGTTCAGCTGTAGCCATGATCTTGTGCCAATGAGGCTGGAAGGCTTTTGGATATGGTCTGCCTCTGTTGTCCTGAATGCAAACCTGTGGAAAAGGAGGAAGAATGGTAAAGGAAAGGGAATGAGCAGCCAGCCAAAGATAGGGGCCTTGTAACTTGGTTGTAGCTTACAAGTCGCTGTGGAAACACAACCCTGAGGAAGGGGAGTTGGCATGCAAAGAGAGCTTAACAACGTGGCAAAGAGGAGGGTGCAGAGTGCTCACAGTTGTGTCTCTGGCTGCTGCTGCTGAGTTTACTTCATTTCTGTGCTGCTGGGGAGGATTTTTCCCTTATATTGACAGTAACAAATAGAGGAGTTGAAGGTGTGGACTGCAATTAATGTAAATGTGTCTGTGGTCTTTGTAGGGTCTGAGCAAACACATTTTATGCGTGGTGTGATCTCCCTCCTTATATGCACGTGAGTAAGTTGTGTAAAATTGAAGTATTGGAATGCTATTGGAGAAAGTGCTACATGGTACAAAGGGTTTCTTGCCACGCTTTTATTTCTGTTTTCTGGAAGTTGCCCAACTTCCATTTGATTACTGACAAAAATAATTCTGTTCAGTTTTAATGTGCTACAGGATGACTGGAAGGTTTTACTCACCGTTAATTACAGTAACCTTTTCAGTCTATAGCACTTACCTGTTTCTGTCTAACACAAATGAACTAAGATTGAAAGGAAGCATATTATAAACATCAGTGAAAACACTCGCTCTTAAATAATACAGAATGAAGTAGTTGTCAACAAGATGTTCAGGAAGGAGGAAGTGCTTTGGATAAAAGGCAGCAAATAACTTTAGCTTCTAACAGTGATAGTGCATAAGTACAATGTTGATTCCTTTCTGAATCACAGCTGCTGGTGGTACATATAATTTTCTTTATGTACTGCTGTGGTTGTGGGTCCTGGGAATTCTGCTTTAGAATTGTTGAAGAACTGGTCACATTCCTACAAATGCAATGTTTTCTTATCTGTAGCAATTTTCTTCCTAAAACAGCCTTCCTTTTGTAATTAAAGGTATGTTCTCCTGCCATCCCCTGCTGGGTTACAGCAGTTGTGTGCAATGCTTAATCATTTACCTCCCTAAATTATTGCAAAATTATGAATCCTCTTGATAACTGAAGGACTCATGACTGTTTAGTCAAAGAGCAGAGTGAGCAAGTGTTAAAGGCTTTTAGAAAGGCATTTCTGCCTCTCAGAACAGTATTTGTTGTAAACGTCAACCTGCTATTTTTTGTTCAGTACCTTGACTGATGAATAAGCTGACATTTAGTAGCTGGTGCTGTTTCTAGTCAGCTGGGTGACTTCTGTGTCTTAGAAGTTTGTTTTCTGGGGTAGAAATGAAGAGGTGGGCTGGAAGGAAAAAGGAAGAAGATACTTACATCAAATTAATCTAAATACTGTCCAGTGAAAAGTGTCCCTGCCCACTGAAGGGCATTGGAACTGAATGAGCTTTAAGGTCCCTTCCAACCCAAACTGGTCTGTTGATATGACAATATGGAATCACAGATCCAATTAGTTGGAAGTATTAATTAATTTCTTACCTGAATTGCAGCCTTACACTGCACTCGACACTGCATTTCCTTTAACCATGAGTGGTTTGTGTACTTTCAGTTTTTCCAGGCTGTGTATTGTGTGTGAATCACGTTTTTTGTCTCAATGCAGTCTTCTATCTGTGGCTCGACACTGCTGCCTGCTGCTGCCATCCGTGCTTTATAAATTCAGAGTAAGACGATGTGTTCTGCCACAGAGACCTGGCGGCTGGAACTAGAATTCTAGTTTGTGTAAAAGGTCCCAATAATTGCCTTATTTTCTTAGAATTCAATTGATACTGGATGGGTGTGGGAGCAGCATCAAGTAAGAATCCATTTTGCTACAGCATATTCCCTAGAAGAGTTTCTATGTTAATCACCCCCATCCCATTTTCTGCTAGTTCTTTTTCACAGATATACTTGTAAGGTACTGACCATCGTGTCAATGTCAAATCCTTGAGGATGACTTAGTTATTTGGGTTTCTTTTTCTCCCTTTGTAGAATCATGGCAAGTCCAAGGACAAGGAAGGTTCTGAAGGAAGTCAGAGCACAAGATGAGAACAATGTGAGAAAAGCTTAATCTTCTTTACATTTGTTTATAGATTGTATTCTTTTTACCTGCTCCAGATGTATGCTGCACTCTTGATAGCACTAGTATGGCTAACTACTGGTAACAATTTGGATGTCACCAATTTGTTGTAGTTCCAGTATCTGTCACTCATTATAAATCACTGTGAATTTAGCACAAGTCTTTCGGAAGTTCTAGTAATGCTGTAACCCCTGGAGTCTGTTGAGCAAGTGGTGCCTTGGTTGCAGCTTAATTAAAATGGTCTATTTCAAGTAGTTGATTATACACTTCCTTAATTGTGATAGCCCATGGGCAGGTTCAGTTTTAGTTATATCAATGCATTAAACATTAAATGATGATTCGAATCATAAAAACTTTCTTGCTCTGTATGAGCAATAGAGCTTTTTTCAAGAAAAACCTCTGTTTAGATCTATCATTTACTGCCAGACTGCAGCATGACTGAATAAATGTTCCAAACTTTAAATGTTGCATCTTTATTTTGCCAAGGAAACCTCAAGAATTCGGTTTGGTTACGTTCTCCTCTTTCAAGGCAATATGGAAATGAAATCCAGTTGAATTCTTTGCTCATTCACTTCACTTTGCTCGTCCATATTTCCTTACTGGTTTTTGGTACTGGCACAGTAGTTTTTATAATTCAAGTCAGACAAGTTAATGAGTATTTCTATGCAGCATAAATAAATACTTGAAGGAAGCTTATGCTGTCAGGGAAAGTGTTTCCAAGCACTAAGAACTCTCCTTTCTGAAGTGATTTTCCATGTATAATGCTTTCATGATGTGACTTTTTGAGCTGCACTGTGTAAACTTCACATGGAGGAGTTGATGAGTGAGTGTTAGAGGTAACTGTTTTCTCTCTCGCAGGTCTGTTTTGAGTGCGGTGCCTTTAACCCCCAGTGGGTGAGTGTGACCTATGGAATTTGGATCTGTCTGGAGTGCTCAGGAAAACACCGAGGCTTGGGAGTTCACCTCAGGTGAGCCTTTCAACCAGACATGGACTGACTTGTGTTCCCTCAGGATGCACTACGGCTGTGAACAGCTAGGGTGTAGGATGTCTCAAATCCAACATTTCACTGGCAGTTTTGTTTCGTGCTCCTCTCCAAAGCAAGCTTTACTCTCAGTGCCTCGTCTATAATCAGTTGGGGTGTGTGCTCCACCACTACAGCTATGTCATGCCCTGTTCTAGAAAGCAATGTCTCTAGCTTCAACTTGAGGTTTGGTAATAGTGCACTAGTCCTTGTACTCTATTCTTTTAATCTTGTGTAATCTTTATAGATTAAAACTGAAGCAGTGTTACAGCTGCTTGGGAGTTGAGTACAAAAAGTCACAGTATGCTTATAGAATGGGTCTGTAAGGGTATACAAATGTGTAATATCAGCTGAGGTGGGAATCTGTGGAATAAGAACTGTTGATGTGTTGCAGACTCACAGTGTATAGATGCAATAGAGGCAGAGCATAGAGTAGTTACTCAAATGAGAAAGGGAAAGAAAATCCAGGAGAGAAATCACTAAGGCAAGAAGGCCATGCTTTGCTTTCGGGAGTACATGGTTTGCTTTTCAAGGAGGGATTTAAAGCTCATTGGTTAAGTAGAAAATGCTCAGGAAATGAGAGTTTGGAACTATTCCATATATTTCATGAAAGAAAAAATGAAATTGCTGAGATGAGGATATTCTAAAGGTGTTTCTTTAGTGACTACAAGAAAGAAATTGATTAAGATACAAGTGCTAAAAGAGGCTTCTTCAGGATGATGTCTCACTTCTACCACTCCCTCCTGATTTTTCAGTTTTGTACGTTCTGTAACCATGGACAAGTGGAAGGATATTGAGCTGGAGAAGATGAAGGCTGGAGGTAATAGCAAATTCCGAGAGTTCCTGGAGTCTCAGGATGACTATGATCCCTGCTGGACAATGCAGGAGAAGTACAACAGCAAAGCTGCAGCTCTCTTTAGGGATCAGGTAAGTCCAGTTGTGCACATGTCCTCATGCCCTACTCTCTGCAAATATCCAAGTACTTTGTAAGCGCTTGTTTTTGAATAGGGAGGAGGGAAAGCAGCAGCCTCCTGAACCTCTGCAGTGGTTCTTGAAATGGAGAAGTCTTGGAGTGCTTCTTCCCAGCTCTTGTAAGAGCTTCATTTAGAAACTTTCTTTTCTGCATTTAGCTGAGGTGGTTCAGTTTTTCACTGCTGCAGTTTGTTGCAGTGAATCCAACACCCAGCAGAGAGTTTACTACTTGAGCAGTAGGGTTTTATCTGAAGTGGCTGCTGATAAATCTTTTGTGCATGTAGTAACAAAATGGTAAGTGTAGTAACAAACTTGGCAAACACTGGCAGGCCCATGACCAAATAAATCAGTAATTGTAATAGAATTATCATTTTGGAGGGGTTTGGAATTTCCAAAAACAAAATTACAAACAGCTTACAAAGAGACTTACAAAGATAACTCTATTTTTATGCTGACCATGCCATGGAAGTGGTAAGAAGGTACATTCTGTACTTGCTGGGGTATCCCTGCAGCTTTGAAGTTGTGTGTGTTGTCTCTTTGCATCTTCAGAAGTTCCTATGAATAGGAGATGGTTGGCTGAAGTGGAGTAGCTTGATGAAAGCCAAGAATTCCCAAGTTGTGTACTGTAGGCTATTTAGTGTGTAAAAAGAGGAGCTGTAGAGTTTTTGTCACAAGGCCTTTGGAAGTTTTATATGAACTTGCTGAAGTCATAACTGGGATTGGAGAAGCAGTATGGGCTGAAGAGATGAAGTTCAGGGCCTTTCTTTAAAGGAGGCAGTGAGAACACTTAAATATGTGGATGTGTTTTAGCTGGCCTATGGTAGAGTAAATCCATCTCTTCCAATTATTATTCTGTGATTAGTGCTTCCCTCTCTTTATTAATCTAATCTTTCTTCTTCAAGCCACATTTGTTTGAAGAAGTTGCCTGAAATAAAATCAGTGTTTAATTCAGCATTTCTAGAGATTCAGAAGCAAATTGGTTTCTTGTGAAAACAAATGAATGGATCTATGGCAGGAAGCGTGAAAAATGTCTTGTCCTTTTCCACTTTCCAAGACCAGTGTATAACTTTTATGAGAACTCTGACCTAGCATTCCTGATTATTTTCATACTTATTCTAGGTAGCTACAGTAGCTGAAGGAAAGGAATGGTCAATTGAAACTTCTCCTGCAAGGAACTGGACCCCACCTCAGCCTAAAATGTCTCTCTCTCCTTCTCATCGGTGCGTATTCTTGTTATCTCATAGTGGCATAGCCACAGCAAGATCAAAATGATTCTGATGTTTGAATGTCTGCTGGTTTTATTCGGTTGATCGTGTTGTCTGAACAAGCATTTCTTCTGCTGAAGTTAAGGAATATGAGGTAGCAGAGCTTTCCTTATGCTGCTAATTACTGATGGGAGCATCAAAGCTGGACTACAGCTCTTTTGTTGTTCTGCTTTTGCGTGTAGTGTTTGTTATTCACTGCACTAAAGAATCAAGTTAACATAAAAGCAGTTGTAAATCAAGAGGGATAAGTGCTTCATGCCTGGCCATCATCCAGCAAATCCAAGGATTGGCTGTAGTCTGAGTGGCATTGTCTGTGTCCAGGTTTACTGTTGCTTTATTCATCTAATACTCAATGGCTTTTACTGGTTGCACTAGAGTTCCCTACTTGATAAATGAAAGAAATAATCAGTTTTGCACCTGGATGATGATGATCTGTGTCAGGCTGCACTACTGAGCTAGGGAGTTCTGCTTTACTCAGTTTGATTCTTAAATCTTCCCTTTCAGTAGTTACGCTGGACAATCTCAGACTGCAACTGCCTCTTCTGACAAGGCTTTTGAAGACTGGTTAAATGATGATGTCAATTCCTACCAAGGGTAATGCAATATTTATTCACTTTTGAGTGCCTGGCCCTCCAGCATAGCAAAGACGTGAATGTTGTACTACAGCTACACAACTGTGATCCTCATTCACTAGTTAACACATCTTGTTTGCTATTAAAAATATGTTGGTAATATATGATAAAGTATAAAAGGAAGGAAAGTACCTCTTAATGCATTTGTATGGCAAGAATGTTCTAATAGCATTGAAGTAAGAGCTTGTAACTCAGAATGTTACTGTGGTGGGCTCCAAAGTAGGGAATTCTTAGTTTATATAGTATGTTGTTGAGTTAAACAGGAGTATTTGTAAAGCTAACACTGTTTCTTCTTTCCTTTTCCCAATTTCCTGTATCACTTTGTTAGGATTTATTCAGACTTCTGATATTAAACCTGGGGAATTTTTGAGCCACATTAACTTGCTTAGGGGACGCTTTAATTTGCAAGGATTCCCAGTGGATCCTTCTTGTTACATCTTCGAAGTGAGTGGGTTTGTATTTTATGGGTACTATAGGACTTTTTTTTCTGAGGTGTATTTTAAATCCTGTTAAACAATTGCCATTCTTGCATACTTTTCAGTTTTCTTCTAATGGTTTTAATGAATACATGCTAATACAGACATTGTTTATTCATTTCCTTGTGCTAGGGGCCAAGAGAATCGCTACGTTGGGTTTGGCAACACAGTAAACCCTCCAAAAAAAGAGGATGACTTCCTGAACAATGCTATGTCCTCACTGTACTCGGTAAGGAATTGCCTTAAGTGACCTCGGTTACTGTTTTCTTCTATCCCCTGTTATGGGAGAATGAATATAAATGGAGAAGAGAAACTGAAAGCTGCAGGTAGATATGGAGAGATGCGGAGTATTGGTTGTACTCTCAAAGAGTGAAGATGATGTTGGTGGACTTTAAAGGGCAAAATGAAGGGAGAAACTTGAGCAGACCTTAGGAATTGTGTCTGGTATTAGTCATAGAAATAAATAAATGAAGCTATAGAAATGGATTAAGAACTAATATTCAACAAGGCTTGGAGAGATAAAAGTAATTACCTGTTGGGAATAGCAGTTAGGCTTGCAAGGATCTAAATAGATTAGCCAAATTAGGTATGTTCAGTGGAAAACAACTGAAATATGTGTGTAGAGGGGTGCCAAGAACCCTGAGCAGTGATGAAAACATTTGAAATGCCTGTGACAGCATGTGAAGAGGTAACAGCATATGGTTGAACAGTTGCCTTGATTGAAGTGGAGACAGTGAAAGATGCATTGTTGAAGGAAAATGAGGATAAAGTCGGAGTCAGGGACATATTGGGGCTTTGATAGGCTGCAGAGTGACAATGCTGACCAGTATTTGGGATTTGGAGTCACTTTGGAATACATTAAGGTTTTCTATTGGGGTTTTTGGGCAGTAGATTTCTATGGAGCCTCATCTGGCTAAATACCTTCACTAGGTTCCATTGTTGTTTTAAAAAATACAGTAATTTCACTAGAACACACTAGACAAAGGGAATGCCTGAGCCTTTGACCACTATTTCAGGGGATCCCATGGGGTGCTTTTGCTGATTTTCTAGTTATGTCTTAGATTATAGACCAGAGAGTTCAGATTAGAAACCGCATCTATAACGTATCTCAGCTGTGCTAAGACAGCAAAGGAGAGATGTCACTGTTATCCCAGTTACTGTCAACTGTTATTTGAACACAGAATCTCCTTGAAACTTATGATTCAAATGCCCTCTTGTGACCACAGGTACGTATTACAGTGCGATTTTAAGGCCTTGATTATAGTGAGGCTGATTATTTTTCATGTAGCCGTTTATAGAAGAGTATCATCTGAAGCACTCAAATCTGTTCAAACTGCAGTTGATTTGCACAAATAATGGAGGTTCATTGCTGTATCACAGTTAAGTGAGAGTATAATTTTTGCTGTTCCTATAAGACAAGCTGTATTGCAGAACATTTTGACTTAATTCAACATATAATACTGAGCACCTGGTTATTCACTACATTATGTATATTATATATATTTAAGTTATATGTATAGCTTAAAACATTCTCGCTTTCTTTAAAGGGATGGAGCAGTTTTACAACTGGAGCAAGCAAAATTGCCTCTGCTGCTAAAGAGGGTGTAAGTAAACAGTGTATTTTAGTGTAAACTCAGAGGTTCTGTTAGGGTGTTAGTAGTGATGTGTCTTTAAAAGTACTATTAATGCAAACTGAATTCTGGTCTTTGTATAACTTTGCCTGTGTCTATAAAATAGATGCATATTGAGTGCAGATCTTTGCTTTAGCTGTTTCTCATGCTTCTGGATAGACATTTGTGTTAATTCATCCACTGGATGATGGTGGAAAGAGATGTGTAGTCTGTGTTGAACAGCTTTTCTTCGCCCTATTTTAAGTTGAGAAAGACCCATGCATACTCAGAGCAATCTGGAATGCCAGAGGTTGTCATATGGATCTCCTCTGCTGTGAAATTCTGGCAAAGCTCCATTCATCTTGGAGAGGATCATGCAGCATTTCTACATGTGTGTGTTTAAAAAGCAAGGGGTTTATTCCTAGTAAACTTGCATATGTTTTCTCCTTTTCACAGGCTACCAGATTTGGATCTCAAGCAAGTCAAAAGGTGATTATAGATTTTGCTCTTTCTTATTGACTGTAGCTGGTTTTAAATGTCATGTACTTGCCTGCACTGATCGATTTAGATTTGATCCTGAACAGATCACTGTGTTTTTCCTTTGTAATGTATAGTAATTTTAGGCTCTCGCTTTGATTTCCATGGGAATTGCATGGGAACCGCAGTGATCAAATTAAGCAAGAAATAAACAGTGGTGCTCTGCTGCGTGTAACTGTTGTGTGTACTGGAGAGGCAGTACAATGAAATGCTTTAATTCTTGCATGCTTGCAAGCTTTAAATACCCTTATTTTATGTTTGTGAACCTTAAATGTTCCCTAACTTGAAGTAGGTTTCTTGGTGACATAATGCAAGCCATTGCTAAAGTCTAATAAGGTATAACAAATACGGACTGCTCAATATTGTTAAGAAATTAACTTGTGGAGCATTAGCCTGGCATGTTTTCTGCTCTGTGTACGATGGTATTGCTCAAAACCAGTGTGAAATGCAGGTATTGGTGCTCAGACAGATGTTTGCAGTATTGTATTAATACTCCAGATAGCAAAGTTGGATGTTTTGCCACAAAACTGTCTCGTGAAAACACCCAGACTTGCCACTTAGAAGCTTTAAAATATTTGCTGCTTGGCTTATGTAAAGAAACAAGTGTTACAGAAATCTTTCTCTTTCACTCCTTCCAGCAGCTTCCCTTTTAGCCAACTCTTCTTTCTTTAGTATTATGAGCAAATGTAAACACAATAGTAGTTGTGAAAGCTCATCACATGTACTGACAAGGACCACAGCAACACAGTGCTCTAGACCCTAAGCTGTGTTACTGGTGCCTAAACATTGTTCTTGAAACATCTGATCCTTTGCCTTGGAGAAGGGGTTGACCATCTTTTTGATGTATACATTGTTTAAAAGTGTGTTGGATGTCCAGTGAGCAAACCCATTCACTCTTTGTCTTGTCAGTAGATGTTGAGGTTGGAAAAGGTTCGTGCTACTTAACTTGCCTGAAAAAATGCTGCCAAGTTTTTGCTAAAAGCTGCTTCTACCTTCCTTGCTCTTTCTCTTTTGCTGTCTGGGTAAAGTTTTGGGGCTACAAGCAGCAGCCAGAGCCGGTAACACCCTCACGTATATTCTTATGCATGGGCTCCTTGTCACTGTTTGTGCTAAATATGTGCATTTGCTCTTGAGCTGTCTTTTCTTTTTTTGCCTTAAGTCCAATCTGTTCAGAACAATGTTGTGTGTTTTATACGGTAATAGTTCTTCAGACTGACTTAAAATAGGCTAAATTGGATAGAGGATTTCAGGATTTCTGGTTGCATGTCACATCCAGGAATGCAGGATACCAAGAACTCCCCTGGCGTGGTATATGAAGGCAGACTTTACTAAGTGCCCCGTTACACAGTGTTTGTAATGGTGGTTAGGATGCTGTCCTAAATTCAGTAGTAGTAAAGGTGAAGAAGTGGTACAGATGGAAACAGAATTGTACCCACATCTTTCCATATTTATAAAATTATGTGGTTCAGTAAATGGGATCATATAAGAATTCTTTCTAATTCTAACAATGACTCCTCTTAGCTCTTAGTCTTGGTATATTACTCTTTATAACATAAACAGTTTGCCAGGTTTAACAGATTGAGGGATTTTTCAAAGGTCAGAAATGCCCTTGTTTTTCCTAAGCACTTTCTAGCCTTTCTAGCACTTCCCTTCCAATGGGAACAAGCTTTATGTGATTTGCATTCACATTCCGTACTAGGTGGAAGTGGGGTTACCTCTTGCCTTTATCTTCTCAAATGACTTGAACTGGTAAGGAATAGAAGTGCTGGAGATAATGGTGATAACGGTGGTTGAGTAGAGGGGAGATCCTAGAAGTGCTGTGGCAAAGAGAAAGGCTTCTTAGACACCATGGAGCAAAGATGTTCAAGGTGCTCCATTCCAAGGAAGAACTCGAAGGAAGGCTCACGCACCCTAAGCAATGTTAGCAATAAGATTCGTTTCCCTTAGGAAACAAAAATTCATCAGCCTCTGCTAATGTTTAGGCAAGGATACTGGCCCTTTTGGATCAATTGGGCTAATTCAGAAGGTAAGCAGTGTAATATGGCAATTCTGAAGAAAAGTTTACATCAGTCAAAGGCTTATTATGGTAGTAGGGAAAGAAATTATTTCATATGAAGCATTTGCAAACCCTGCTGTCCTTGTCAGTGTACTCAGATAAATACAGTGTCCTTATGCATCTTGTTCTGCATTGCAATAGATTTCTGAAGTTCATTGTTTTCTCTCCCTGCAAACCTGGAGCTCTAAGTAAAGATTACAAAAATCTTCTGTCACAGCCTTGGCTCTTCTGTACTGCTTAGAAACAATGGGTCTGTTATTAAAGATGACAATACAGCATTACAAGACAGAAGAATGGAAGAAAAATTGGCCAAAAAGATCTAGTTCTTCAAGTAATTCCATTAGTAAGGAAAAATGAGGGTGGATGAGGTCATTCTTCCAAATGTTCAGCTGCAGGGATTAGCAAGGGCCCTATCTTGTTGCTGGTTGAACCATTGCTTCTGCTTCCAGTGCAAGGTCAGACTTTGCTTGGGCTCTGGGCATCTCCTATTGCCATGTACATCTGGTTTTCATGTATTTTCTTTTACTGTTTCCTGCAGCACTGTACTGTGTGTGCTTTTCAGCTCATTCTGCTTGTTTTGAATCAAACCTCTTGCAGCCTTCATGTGTTTTTGGAGATACTGCTGAGAAATGAGCCTGCAGAAGATGTTGGCTGTGGGTTTTGGTGTTTGGTTGGGGTTTATTTTTTTAAGGAAACTGTAACTGACTTTGTTTTTGTTTTGCTTTTAAATAGGCATCAGAGTTAGGTCAGACATTAAATGAAAATGTTCTCAAACCTGCACAGGAAAAGGTAACTTTGGAACTAGTAAATTACTTGCAGAACGTGGTTATGCTCACTTAGGGAGGGATCTTTGTCCTCCTGCCACAAGTGCCTGGATTGCCAGTGTGTCCTGTCCTGTATGCACCAGCACAGTAGCAAAGAGGAAACAGCAGATAGTTCAGTTGTACTCTGGTTGATCAAAGTTTCAATATCTAAATAAGCACGGATAAAAAAATGGAGGACATAATGGATATGACAGGTTTTTAATCTCTCAAAACTAAATCTTTTTATTTAATATATTTATAACATGCCATGTTTACAGATACTTTTGTACTGGTGTTTTTATGCTCAGCATTAGTGTAGTGCCACCTTCTTCAAACTCTATATAATTCCCTTCAAAAACTTCAGAAAACTGAGATTCACCCCATCATAGATCAATGGACTTCATATGTAATTTCCTTAACTTTATTAGTTTTCCTATATTTTGAGTCACTTTCAGTTTGGTTTGGTTTGTCTTTAAGCTTTCTGTTCTAGCTGTTAAGCACAACTAAGTTTGTCTTAAGGTTTCAATAATACCTTTGGTTTATGACTAATTACTAATACTTTGATTCACATAGGTTAAAGAGGGGAAAATATTTGAGGAGGTCACCATGGGGGTATCTCAGTTGGCCAGCAAGGTATGAAGTGGCCTGCCTGCTCTTAAGGAGGCCACACACACTAAGCCAGTCTCCATATTCTTACCAATGCAGCTTTAGTCTGTGCTTGTGTTAAATACAGATATGTTGGAAGTGTAACATTCAGTACTTCTGCTGGGGTGTTACAAAGCTGTTACAGGTATGATGTAGTCCTTGTAGTAGTCTCACCAAGAGCATGATGTAGAGTTACAAGGCAGCCCATGTCCCAAACACCAACAGAAAATGTCTGCTGGAGAATATGGAGACAGCTTGTGTTGTATTTGTACACTTACACTTACTAATGTGCTCTACCTTTTTTCTTTGTCATCTTTTGCTGTCACTGCTTGGTAATGGGGTAAGTGCTCTCTCCAGCTGTGAGGTACAGAAGTCCTGCACAAGCTAATAGCTGTTTTGATGACTTGTATGGTGTTACTTAGGAGGGTCTGTACTTCTAACACTTCTAATTTCTAAGTCAGCACTGGAAGCTCTGTCTTAATGCCTTAAATGTTGGAAATATTTGAATACAGTAAGTGATGTTACCTCTTCTTTCTAAAGTAACTTTTAGTCTGAATCCTGGGAATCGTCCTCTGTATCTGTGACTTAGAAGAGTAACTTCCGTGGCTATCACTTCAGAATCTGTGTTTCTAATCCAATGCCAGTCCATTGTAATAACCCCCAAAGGATTTTCCTAGCAGTCATGTTTATTCTAGAGCTCAGTTTTTGGCCTGTTTTACATGGGCAGTGAAACGATACCACTGAAACAGAGTGAAAATGGTTTAGTAGCACAGTAGAAATATACATACTAGTTACATGAATCTTAACATCAAAACACTGGTGCTGTCATTAAGTTTAATTTTATGTAGGGAGTAATTCCAGCATTTTTGACAGAGAAGTCTAGGAGAGAATTCTGTTGACTGCTATTGACAGTGATGGGTGACAAAGCTGAACTTGACCAACTTCTCACATCTTCCAGCATCCCAGTTCTGTCAAATGTTTGTTCTTTACATAAACCACGAAACTGCCCATCAAGAGCAGTAGTGACTTGTGAGTGGATTTACTGGTGCAATGTGTTCTCTTTATCTGAACAAGTTGGAGGAATGTGGTGTGGCTTCTGCTGTTGGACTTGGAAGAGGTGTTGGTTCACTCTGAATGAATGGAATGTCCTTTTTCTTCTCTAGGTTCAGGGAGTTGGGAGTAAGGGATGGCGAGATGTCACCACTTTCTTTTCTGGCAAACCAGATGATAATGCTGACAGGTATTATTATTATCATTAGTGTCTCTTTAAACATGTAATTTTATCACCTATATATTTTCTGCAGTATGGTAATAGCAGGTAATTTTTACATGGGAAGAGGTGATTCTGTCTTTGCTAGTGGTCCTTCTGCATGTGGTAAGGGAGGAATTCAATCTAAATTCATGACAATCGTTAACACTGAGAACCAAATGGTGCCTGGCTTGGTTTTAAAGTTACTTCAAGTGCATATCCCCTTACCCTGGGCTTCCTAAGGCTGTTAAAAATCTGTGAATTAGAATAAAAGCTTATGCTATTCAGAGCAGTATATTTAGTTCCGGTTCTGTTTAAGCAAAGGGCAGGAGCATTATAGTTTGCTTTGTTTGTGGTTGTTCATTATGGTTGTCATAACTAATCTATTTCTACCTTCTTGGTGTTCTTTTGCCCATAACAGACCTTCTGAGGGAGGCAGCTACCAGAACAGTGGTGGGGAGAGCTACCAGAACAATGCTGTAGATCAGAGCTTCTGGGAGACCTTTGGCAACTCAGATCCACCAAAAGCTCATAAATCTCCAAGCAGTGAGAGCTGGACCTATGTGGACAATTCCACAGAGAAGAAGAGCTCCGATAGCTGGGACGTGTGGGGCTCAGGAACAGTCTCCAACAACAAGAACAGTAACAGCGACAGTTGGGAAAACTGGGAAACCAACTGGGAAAACGCAGGAGGAGAGAGCAAGACCAGAAAACCTCCTAAGGCAACAAAAAAGGCATCTTCAGCTGGTGATGGGTGGGATAACCAGAACTGGTAGAACTCTGTTAACCCTGTTTTGCACAGCTAGGAAAGGGAGGCTGTGCTGGCTGGTGGAGGGGAGAAGGTTTTACATGCAGCTGGAGTATTGTGGTTGACCTTTACTGATCTGTTACTTTTGTGCTTCCTGTTCATTCTCCCTTCTTCTGTCCTGGTTTAGAAAAACAGAAGTAGCGTCTGAATCATTTATTGCATAAAGGTGGCTCTCCCTTCTTTAAGCCTAGTGCTGACTGTATCCTCCTTGCACTGTCAAAACTGGGTACAGTGACTTTCTTAACATGACAGTTCAAAGGGAGGAAAGCAGTGCAAGCACATCTTCATGGCACAG
>JBCJKH010043776.1:12782-28012 GCA_039877255.1 Loriculus beryllinus
ATATGCGGGAATTATGAATATGTATGTAACTAATGTAATAGTGAAAGTATATAAACCTGTAACAAATACTAATCACTCACGCCTCTGGCCATGGTCATGCGCCCAGCACTGTTTGCTTTATTGACTTTGTCCCTCAATAAAAACTTTTATCTCATTTAGGGGAGTGAATTCATATTTTACAATGAGGAATAGCTCATGCTGTGGAGCCTTTCTCTGCATACAGCATGGCTTCACGTGGCTGGTGGCTGGCCAGCCCTGCCAGAAGGGTTCCTGACCACGATTACCTTCATGCCACCTACTGTAGAAAAGCATTTCCCGAGGCGTGGCAAAGCTTTGAACTAATCACATTTTTGCTGTGCAATCAAGGGCCATATTAGTCGTTGAAACAGGTTCTTGCTACTAAAAGCAACTTGCACTGCTTGTTAAACTGCCTTCTTGTGTCCCAGCTATGACTGAGTTGGTCCTGCAGGGAGAAGCACTGGAAAGTCTGAAACGTGTGACACCATCTTTCAGCTCTTTTCTCCACTCTTTGGCTAAAATTTTCTTACAGTGCAGTTTGAGGGGGTGATAAAAAGAAGTTACTTCAAACACACTTGTATGATTCCATTGCTCTGATCCCCCTCAAACAGAACAGCCTGTTCACCATCCCCTCACACAAAATGGGAAACACGGCTCAGCTGGGTCACTAAAGAAGGCACAAACACCTTCCCTCTCTCCATCCTCCTGTGGCCACTTGCACTGCTCCAACGTAGCCATTTGCTGGTAGTCTTTTATATGCCCCTTGCAGAGGCACAGACACAATGGCATTCTGATACCTGAGTAATGCTGATGGCTAATTCACTTTGCCATAAGTAAACACGGGGCCAATACAGGGAAACTCGAGGGAAGTTAGTGAGCACCTGCAGTTCGTGCAGCCCCCCCAGCAGGCACCTGCACAGACCTGAAGGATCTCCTTCCTCAGGAGCAGGCAGGAGCCCCTCATACCCAGTGCCCAGTGGCTGCATTGCCACGAGCCCTGGCTCAATGCAGCTCCTGCTCAGGGGCTGCTTCCACGCTGGAGCAGATCTGCGCGGAAGGGGTTGGATACACTCACCCGTTTGACGAGGAACCCCTCCTTCAGTACCCCTGCTGCTTCCTGCATCGTGGCCAGCAGGGAAGAGAGCCGAGCCCCTGCCGAGAAGTGCCCAAGCCCTGGCAACGTGTCCCTCTGCATGTGATTTGTTTAAGAAAGCTCATTTTTCTTTGCTACCCTCCTCCTCCAACGTGACGCAGTCTCCCTTGCCTGTTTTTTCTCCCTCTCTTCCTACCTATGAGACAACAGTTAAACAGTGAGCTGGCTCTGATACATTACCTGCCCTCTGGGAAGTGAAACAAAGGAAAGTCTAAAAAGGATCTCAGAATTTCACAGACTTCAGCATAGCAAACCCCACCACTGAGTGCGTTGGCCAATATAAGTAGCCACATGATGACAAACCAGGTATTGCATGGGAAGGAGAAACAGAATCATAAAATCACATGCCTCAAAACTTCAGACTAATCAAGTCTACCGCCTAAAATTTCTTATCTTAGAAATTTATCCTCATAGGGTCCCACAGAGCACCTTAAACGTAATACATAGAATATTATGACTACAGGGAGACTTTTACAAACCTTAAAATATATTTTTTCCCCTAGAAATTCATTTTACAGAAGTTCTAAAGCACCACTCTGCTTCCAGAGACCTCTGAGCACAAACTCTAAGATTCCCAAGTTAATACCTTAAATCCCTACCTAAGCAACTATTCAGGCTTTTTGTAAAGCAGTCTGATGAACGAACACCATGCAGTGACCTCTTACAACTCGTGGGCACCTCTGAAACAGAGCGCCTTTTGTTTGTCTGAATACAGGTGTAGATATTTATTGCATTTTTGAAGACTTTGGCCATGATTAACCTGTTTGACAGATGTAGCAGATCTTGTCCTGATGAAATAAACCAGTATTGGTATTTCAAGAAATCAATACCAACTGTGCAGGAGTAATAGTCTTCACTGTAATGTTAGCATTCCCTGACTTGTATCAAAATCTAGGTGATATATGTGGGCAGAGCTAGCAGCTGTGATAAGAAACATGATGTAGATGGTAACAAATAAACAAAACAGTCGTTGCTATGTAAAAAGTGTTCAGAGTTCAGCAAATGACTCAAATATCTCTCAGTCTTTGCACACCAGATCTAATTACTGCTTTCATGTACCAAGGAAAGGAACAAACTAATAATTTCTTTATTTTTATACTTTTTATCACTTTGAGTAAGGAAGAACAAAGCACTAAAGAATCCAAACCTGACAATGTACTGGAGATAACCCGGAGAAGAGTCCTGCAGAGATCATGAGAAAGACAGTGGGTGGTTGAACACTACTTGAAGTTCCAGAAGTTGACTGCTGTATAAAGAGAAAGCATGCTGGCCCGGACTTCAAAAGCAGCCGTTCCATGTGGAAGTTACCTGTGTAGCTCCCATTGTACTCTCTTCACCACTTGGGAGAAAGCAGGCAGCCACGAGGCAACCGGCTGCATAAGTCATGTCCCAGTTACGTTTGTTCTTCAGTCCACCTAGTGTAAATACACTAAGTTTAACAGAACAGAGGAGTATTTTTTTTTTTGTAGTAGGTATGCAGTATTTTCAAAGATACAAATTTTCCGTTTATATTTTTTATATATTATTGTGGCCTTAAAATAAAGCAGGAAAAGAACTGAGTGTATTTCTTTCAATTTAAAAAATACTCTCTGTCCTGGTGCAAATACATAAATATACATATAAATATAAAGCTGCACTCAGAAGCAGTCTTGGGGGAAAAAACCCACTGCGGTCAGCAGGAAAAAATAATACTGATTTCAGCTCACCATGTTCCCTACATCAGAATTTAACTTGAGAAAAAAAAGAACACTTGAGGTATACAAGAGACATTATTGCTACATGCCCTGGACATGCGCTCTTTATATAGCCAGCTCCAGGAATACAGTGTTCCCCCGTTTGGTATTTGAGGTTTGCGTTCACATTGTTCAAGCTTGTTACTGCAGGCAATTTATAACAAGGTGGGTGAGATAATTTCATGCTAGTGAGGACAGGCAGGAGCTTGCAGGGCTCTCTCGCGCAGACAGTGATCTCAGCATTGCACCACAACCAGTCCTCACCCAAGATCCTAGTGAGCTTTTTCTCCAGCATGCAGACCACCCGCAACCCTGCAGATGGATCTTGGGAAAATTACCATTAACAACAGAGTTTTATTGTCAAGCTGCTGGTGAATGGTGAAGCATTCAAAGTGTCCCCAGAATACTATATATGCTTTAGGATCTTAGGATTTTAGAGATGGCCTGGAAGAGACAGCTGCTGGCTTCAGGAATGCAGACAGTATTTATGGTTAGAGGGAAGGGCAGGAGTAGCCAGCTCCAAGTGCACTATTTCAGCTGGGTGACCTGACAGACATTGCTGGTACCTCCAGGGAGTCCTCAGGAAGCCACAAGCAGCTGATGAAGGGAACCTGCCCGCAGGACAACCCCATCCCGTGCTCTGCAAAGCCCATCATGTATCATTGTGTCACATGGGAGATTACATATACTCAGCTTTTTCAAAGCAGTTTCTTAAGATTTTGCCCTCTGGTGTAGGATTAGGGATGAAAAAAGATGAAAAGAAACCACACCAAAATGGGGAATGACAAAATATTTCTAGATAAAAATGAAAGCTGACAAGTGTTCAGAAGAATTCTGGCGTAACAGCAGGACACGTAGAAAGGTGGCACTTGTTTGAAAACAGTTGTTTAACTGTCTAGACTGGAACAAGAAGCTATCAGAAATTCAATACTGAAGTGCAGATTTCGCTATAAAGAACAATATGCCAGCTCCACTACATCTAAAAAACCACCTGAGATCCAGAAATGGAAAGAAAACAGCAAGGAATTGTCACTGGATTAAAAGCCTGACAGATCACAACAGCCCCTTTTTTTAGCAGCCCTCATCAGGAACAGACTACAGGGCTGTGTGTTACCAGACTGTCTGCCTCACCTGAGCTGGTACCCTTGGTTGGTTGGGGTTTTTTTTGTATTAATGAATCTTTATCAGATGTTATAAGTAAAACAGTTTCCAAGCTGCCAATCTTACAAAATTCATTTGGGATATGAAAATCATACTGAGATCCTTACAGTTAATACATCAGGCCAAGCCCTGTCCACAATTACACCTCTACCTTCCCTACAGTTGACTACACGAGTGCTAGTGGAGATTTTGGCCTTGCAATTACAACTGAGTAAACAGCACAGTTTCTAATGAACAGCAGGAATATACTACTTTGCTTCAGCAAAGAAATTTACACAAAATCCACAACCCTTATTTTAAGCAACTGAAAGCAAATACAGTTCCACACATACCAAATAGATTGGTTGAGATAGAAGGTATCATCTCAGGAACTTCTAAAGATCCTTAAGTCATGGGCTACAGCAACAGATGCAGCACAGCTGAGGCCCAGCATGAGCTTCTCAGCAGCCACCTTAGACCTCTTCCTTCTACTTAGGGCAACTCATGAGAAATACCCACTATGCTGTCTTGCATTGTTTAAGATTCTTGGTTAAAATGTGTTCAGGCAACAGGAGAGGCAACTCATTTTATCTGCTAGGGTAACAAGTGACTGACATATATTTATCTTCAGCTGCTTTGTTGTCATCCTCACCATTCTGGTCATTTTTTCAGGCACTCAAAATTGACACAGAACCACGGTCACCAGCATGCTGAGCTCCAATTAGAAAAGCTCCTGAAACCACTGTTCAGCAAACTTTGTCCTAAGTTACTGACAAACAACTCTCATCTGGTTAACACACCAAAACAGCTGTGTAACATAACATCTACGGCGATTATACTAATCTGAAGACCTTGACAGCACTTCCAAGGAAATAGCAGGTGTGGCTCATTTTTCAGTGCTTTCCTTTACATTACTTTGGCATAGAGATCACATGGTGACTAAGTTTTCAAACGCTTTGTTCTTCAGTCTGAGTACTCACATACTGCGTTTAATGGAATTCAAAACACTTCTAGTGAATGGGCAGAGGTGGAAGAGCTGTTCAAACAGGAAACTGACATCACAATTTCAAGCCATGACAAGACTGTCATAAGCAGCTTCTGAAAAGGCAATGCTTTAAGAAAATAACCATAAAAGTATATTAATTCTTCATTTTGTTGTGAGACATCTGGACATTTTCTTACATTCTGTAAAGAAATTAATTAACCTTCTTGGCTTTGCATTACTATCAGAGTTTACATGTAGCTGCCCTGGGTTTAGCAGCAGTAGTAATTTTTCTCCTTAGTAGCTGGTGCAGTGCTGTGTTTTTGACTTTCAGCCTGGGAACAGCACTGATAACACCGATGTTTTTAGTTGCTGCTCAGTAATGCTTACTCTGGCCAAGGACTTTCTGAGTCTCATGCTCTGCCAGCGTGGAGGGGAAGCCAGCAGGAATCAGAGACAGGACACCTGACCCAAACTGACCAAAGAGGTATTCCATACCACAGTACGTCATGCCCACTATATAAAATGGGGGCAGTTATCCAGAAGAGTTAGATCACTGGTGAGGTCGGGCTGGGTATCGGTCGGTGGGTGGTGAGTGGTTGTATTCTTTTCTCTTGTTATTTCCCTTATCATTATTATTATTAGTGGTAGCAGCAGTGGTTTGTGTTATACCTTGGTTACTGGACTGTTCTTATCTCAACCCGTGGGGGTTACATTCTTTTGATTCTCCTCCCCATCCCCCCAGGAGCTGGAGGATGGAGAGAACAGGGGGGTGGGGGGGAAGCTAATGTCTGAATGGTTCTGGATTGCTGGCTGGGCTTAAAGCATGACAGTAGCCAACCCTAACCCTGATCAAGCATGAATTGTGATGCATATACTGTTTATGAATGCTTTTGTGGCAACGCCATATAGCAATGACATTGTTTGTACTGTGGCAGTATTAAGGATTCCTAGCTAAGGCTCAAAGTCTCATTTTCCATGCATTTTTCCTTTAGCAGCACAAAATACTAAGAAAAAATGGGATGGGCAATGAGCAACACAGCAATAAAAAAAAGATGTATTTAAAAATGTGGCAATTGGAAAGGTTCCTTTTTGGTTTACAAAAACAACCTACTTCCACCTGCCCGATCTCACAGACAAGGAAATAGGATTCTAATCTTGTTTCATACTCCAACATGGAAAGCATATCTTGTTTCTCTTTTTCAGAGAAGATAAACAGGTTGCTTCTAGAGTGAACAGCTCAGCCCAGTGTAAAGCAGACTTAGGGTGGGCAAAAATTAAGGTCATTCATCAGTGAGCTTACAGGGCAGTACAGCTTTTTTTGAAGTATAAGCAAGTGCATTAAAGCTCCTGCTGTATTCACCTATAGGAGAAAAGTACAACTTTATGTAATTTTTCATTTATCAGCTATGGTTATTGGAATGATAACAAGTTATTTTTAAAGTCTTCAAGTTCTCAGTCCTTAATTGCAGATGATAAAGAAAGGAAATGCTCTTAAACAAGTCTGCATCAACAAACTTGCAAGAGAAATAGTCCATTCCATGCATTCTTGGCTTCATTTAAAGCAAACAAAAGAAAGCCCTTTGACTGTTATAGGGGAATCACCTGCTGGTAATACCCTTCCAGGTTTTACATTCACATCACTCTAAGCCATGTGACAAAGGAAGGGGGGGAAAAAAATAATTATTGAGGTTACATAGCCCAAATTTATTGAATATTTGCTCAAACACATTCTGTATAGAACTGTTCAGCTCATTTGGTTTTGGTGCTCCAAGGAAATATCATTAACAGATGCACTGAGCTGTAGTCACCAGTTAGGAATTGTGATGTATGAAAATTGTTAAGCATGGGGTGGCAACCTCCTTCTGGCCAGATCTGTGTCTTCAATTTGACTAGGCACCTTCCTTTCAAAAGATTCAATTTCTGTAAGTTGCTGCATCACATGTTAGTTAGAAGAGCCTTTTACATTTTGGTCTTTTTAAAACAGAAAACACTTCAAGTATTTGCATTTGAAGTTTTCAATACTGGAAACATTTAGTCCAGAGTGTTTGCAATAGGGTCTCTAATTTGTCATGCGGTCTCTCTTCCAAATATTCCAGAACATTTAGTCTTCAGTTTTGGCTTCCATTTCCTCAGCATCATCATCCCCATCCACTTCAGCATTTTCCCTCTCCAGTCTTTCTAGCTGCCTTGCAAGCTCAGTCTCATCTGTGTCAGTAACCACCTTAGGCTGAAAAATCAAAAACAAACCAGAACACATGGTAAACTGTCATAAAGAAAACTTCATATATATTTGTAGACTCTGATTCTACATAAGGAGCAAGAGACAAAATATATACTAAAGTCACACAATAAAATCAGGAAAATTAGATTTTTTCTTTTTTTTGCCATTTGTTTAAAGAACACAAAGTTCAGGAGTTTTTAAAACCTTTTTGCTAAAATTTCTCCTAGCAGTACTGGTCTTGCTCTACTTTAAAAATGCTAAAAAATAACACTTTAGAATGAAATGTGTTCTTACCTCCATCTGCACATTAAAGACTCCTCTCTTCTCCTCAATTTTTTCTTTAATTACAGCCATGGCTTGATTCAGAACAGACAGTCCTTCAGTTCTCTCCAGTGTTGTAGTAGTCATCACATAACGAGGAGGGGCTATCAGATTAATCTATCACATTGTATGGATTTGGGGGAGAGGAATTAAAAAGCAAATTCAGTAATAAAACCAGAGAAAAACACCGAAAACAAAGCAAGCAACAGTTTTCTGAATGTAGAATTCAGAAAAGAAAAAACATTTTCCCATTAGAAAAACCCTTTCTAGAAGCATAAACAACATGGAGTGAAATAGCAGACAAGGAAATCAGTACAGACTGCCTGATTTTAAATATTAGCATCAAGTATTTCTACATGGTGTGTTTATTTAGACAAATATTGTCAAGCAGAAAGAATATCCACTTTGCAGATCAGTAAAACAGCCTCTAACAATTTTTTAATTGCAATCAGTACTTTTTTCAAAAAAGACGACTGAATAAGGAAACTTTTCCTTTTGTTACAAGAAACCAATATAAGAAATAATTTTCAAAGAAGGAAGTTCTTTCAAGGCCTTTTGAAAACACTTATTCAGTAACACAATCAGTATCCTGAAATTGTTGGGCATACAGAATTAGGCCTGGGTACACTAGCCATTCTACCAACAGTCAAACATATGAGAGTTGTCATGTTTCTTCTTTTCTTACATAATCTTGTACCTGAAAATAAAATCTATTGCTGCACCTAAGGCTGCACTAAGGAACAGTAGGTATGGAGAGTGCAAATACTAGGCTTGAATGAACTGAACTAATGCACTGACAAGGGGCTTGGACTAGATGATCTCCAGAGGTCCCTTTCAACCTTAATGATTCTGTGATTCTGTGAACAGAATAAATACAGCTTCTTAGACTTGGGAAGTCACAGCACAGGCACAGGAACAACTGTCAGCACATAGCAGATCTACAGACCTGCTAGAGAAGAATCAAGAAGCAAGTACATGGCTTCTCAGCCTCAGCTATGTGATTGTGACAATGACAACTGCATGCTACTGGTACCCAAAGGCATTAGAAAACAGCTTTTGATTTCACTGCTAAAATAGACACTTACTTTAATGGGCATATTCTCCGTGGAACAGTTCAGTCCTGCTCTCAAAGCTTCTTTTACTGCATCTATGCCTTCATAACCATAACAGGCCACTTCAATATCTAGGACAGACGAATACAAATAATAAAACTTAACAAATACATAAAACTAATAATAAAAAGTTATCAAAAGCTATAGAATCTTTAAAGTTTAACGTAAGCTTGGATAAAGCTTTTTAGCATCCAGTGTTTATTCACAATGACAGCCTCAGTAGCTCCGAAAGCTGAGGAAGGTATTTCACTTTCTTGACTTGTAAGTTGAGGTGAAAAGACTTCATAAATTCTTTAAACATACTGTATTTTACATTGTGCTTGGAAAAGCCAAGATATGGAATTATATGCCTCCCTTCACTTACCTCTCACCCAATAAATTCATCTGGAACAATCATGTATTTCACACAGAGAGATGAAGATATAAAAGCAATAAATACCAGAGAAAATTAAAGATCAGGAAAAATGAACCTTGAAAAAGATCACATCCATAAATTCACATAATTCTGTCAGCAATTAGAACGGAAGCATAGAGTCAGCACTTGAGGAGCACTGGATTTTTAATTTTTTTTAGGTAAATCATATTAATATATAATTAATACATTAATAATTAGTAACTTTAGTTACCTTTTTGTAGATACATTTTGTAGAGCATTTTGTAGATGTTTGGAAATTAAAGCACAGGCTAATGCTGGCCATATCTGTAACAGCCTGATTAGTTTAGAGACCAAGATTTATTTACACATGTAACAATGGTGCAAGACTAAGCTACACGCAGAATACTGTGTAGACTATTTTCACATGTTCATGGACAAGTGGCTATGACATATGTTGTAACCATGCTGACAGAAATCTATCATTCTGTTAGGGGATCAGCAGATTTAAAACTTTGAATAATGAAAAAGAATATTGCAGATGCAGTAATAACTATAAAACATCTAAATTCACTGTGTGCCAGTGCAAGATGATAGACTGTATTATATACCAAGTCAACTACTTTGTCTTCCAAAGAATCTGCAGTTAAGGAGGAAAAAAATAAAAGTCAAACCACCTTGCACTTTGGGCCAGAACACAGATGGACATTTTGCAAGCAATCCTTGATTAAGGTGTGTTAATTCTGAGCAGTTCCACTCAAATATCAGCATCACAAACCACTACGTGGCTTGACTTAAGGATCAATATGTGTTCAATTAACACCTGGAAAAAACTCACCAGCTCGGATTTTGACTGCTTGAGGTGTGAGACGTCTGTTAATATTGTCAATCAACACACGTCTCTCTTCCTCTGTCAGATCCAGGCTATCCAGGATTGCAGGGTCTCTGAGCCAAGCGAAGCAACGTTACAGAAGTCATGCAGAAGTGGAATGCAGCACAACATTAACTTTTGGTACTATTTCTATACTGGAAGCATTTAACAAAGCAGGTGAGTAGTTTACTCAATCTGTTCCTGGAAGAAGAGGCCTGAAAGACTTTTTTTTTTTTCTTTTTTTTAATCAAGAGGAATGACTTCTGTCTATATATGATACTCAGAATGAGATAAATGCCTAGTTGCCTTGTATTTATGTTCCCTCCAATGTGAAGATAAACCTCTATCACATGAAAAAGAATCTGTTACAAATCTGAGGTTTTCAAATTGTTTCAGCATTTCATTCAAATGCAAGACTTTTGCCATTCTGCAAAATAACCTGCTGGATCACAGACACTTATCTGCTGCCTAAATTCCTGGCTAAAGAAAGGATAAAGGTTTTTTAAATCACAAGCTAATAGTTTAAAATCCAGAGATCACAAGAGGCAAATGCCTCTGCTGGTTACCAATATAAATTAGCAGCTCGTGTTTGGAGAACTGGTATCAATTTTTTACTGCTGTATTAATTTTAACCAAAATATATCTGAAACATAACCATAGAGCTCCTCACAAAAACTCTTCTTGTTTTTCAGAGACAAGAGCTGCAGTTCTCTGAAAAACAATACCAGACCACCTATACTTCTACTACTAGGCAAACATGAACTAAAATGGCCCAAAACCCAGAGGCAATATTGGAGCTTGGTCTCTGCTGCTAATAAAACATTATTTTCCATGATTTTATATACCAAATATAGATAGCAGAAAGGCCAAAAATAAGCAAAGAGAACCCAGAAATATGACAGGTTTTAAACATCAAAATATGAACCTGCATAGCAGAAGTGATTTATTGAACATGCAAATTCTGCTTCTTCATTTACAATCTATCCTGTTAAATCTTTGAGTTAGTTTCATGAGCATTATATATATAGCTTGTGTATAGGAGCACGAGAACAAATAAAAGTTGCAGTCCATTGTCAGAAATCTTAAGGCATTACTGATGGAAACATGTTTGTGCTCCAACCTGAACAGCAGATGAGCAACAAATGTCATGTGTGTTCAGGAATTTTTTCAAGATAGAGAGAAGCTTAAACAGTCAGTGTAACTACAGTTTCTGTTCTTCTATTATGCAGGCATTTAACTAAGTATTTAACAGTTACAGAATGATCAGGAATTTCTTCTGCATCAATATGCCCAGATTTGCCCTTTACCAGTAAATTTGCTATCATTAGGAAATAATTATTATTCTGTAAAACAGAACACATTCAGTCTAAATGAAAGTACAAGTTGCCTCTTTCCCAAAACCACAAGGATGGTTTTAAGCCTGTCAAAAAGCTACCAAGTGGGCTGCGTGCTGAAGTCCTGAGAAATCGTGAAATTTTACTACTGCCATCTAGTGTTCAACTCACATTCATCACTCAGGTTTACGTGTCATAAAAGAGAAAATGAGAGTGAAAAAACGTATGTTTGGATCACCAATTTCACAATAGTCATAGAATATCAGATTGGAAGGGACCTCAACGATCACCTGCTCCAACCTTTCTTGGCAAACGTGACGTAGACTAGATCTCCCAGTGCACTAGGAATATTTAGAGGGAAACCAAATGGGTTAATTTTGAAAGCAAACTGAAATATCAAACTCCATAAAAAACAAACCAAACAGGCCATATATCTCAGTGCGTATTCCGTTTGCATCACAATTTCATAATAATAATAATGATGTTCATAATTCCATTTCTAAATTCATGATCCCATTCTTAAAGTTTGGAAATGTATAGAAGTAACAAGCCAGCTTGTTGCATTTGAAAAAGAAAAACTCTTCCTGTGGAGTGGAAGAGTGACAGTGAGCTTGACTAGAAATACCTTCAGACACAGCAAGATATTTTTGTTAGTATCTGCTTGGGACTAAGAATAGCCAAATTCTGACAGATAACCAAGTTCAGTGCTGCTTCTCCTTCTAGAAATGCCACAGGCTCACCTGTAGCTATTGAAATGGCTCCAGTATTTGTAATCACATTTCTTCTATGCTTAAAACATATTATTCACCAATGCCTCAGTGTTACACCACAACACATTCATTTACTGCTTTTAAAAAACTTGACATGCAAAGCGGCAGGCTCAAAGACTAATAAAACCAAGTCAACTTTCAGCCTTCTTTCTCAAGAGCACTGGGAACTTGAAGAAAGCAGTAAGACAGAAAACCTACGCACCAAGCAACTGGAAGACTGATGTCATGATTTACTAGGTCACTTGACCACTATGTTTTACATACTGACTCCAGGAAAACAAATAAAAACCAAACCACAAACAACAACACAGAAACAAACCCCAAAAGCACATTATGATGGATCTACTCCAGGAAATATTTATCTGCTATTTGAAATAAGCCCCTGGAAGTAGAAAAGATATCCTTACGAGACTGCATGCTTGAATGCATCATAAGCACCATATCCTGGTCTTTTGTATTTGTCATCAAATACCCAGGCAGTTCTCTGGAACAGACTCTCAAGTTGCTCATCCTTAGTGTAGTCCAAGACTTCAGCAACATGGCGAAGAATGCTGTAAACCTGGAACACAAAAGGAGTGTTAAAAAAACCAAAACAAATACCAAAACCAGGCAAAAATTTAGAATAAAAAGTAGTATTTAAATGGTAAGACTTCTACTTGGAAGTGTAAGAGACAGTAGTAAGGGTGGCAGTCAGTACTTCAAGCTACCTGCATGACTTTTCGCTAAAAGATGTCCCTCTATGCTAGACCAGCATATACTGTGGATTTCTCATCATTTCAATACATCCCTTTACATCACAAATTTTCAACTAATGTCTTACTTGATATATTCATTAATGAAGCAGCAGTTTACCAGAGCACTCATGAAGAGATAAACTGGTTAAATACATTTGCATGGGTAAATGAGAGTATGCCCAACACATGAGAACAACAATTTTCATCTTATCTTACATCTGTGCATTTTGGTTGCTCAGGAAAGCAGCTGGAAATACACAGTGCCTGAATATAGCAAAGCAACTTACAGTCTTTGATTTTGTGAATTTGTCTTCACATTTGATTGCCTCCTCTGGAGAAACTCTTCTTTTCGACAAGTCAATATAACCTGTTGGGGAAAACCATTTTAAAAGTGTCAGGCATTGTGCAAACTAAGTTTAACTGCTTCAAGAAAAATGCACTAAAGGACAAACACTCTGGCTCAGGATTTGTCCCTTGCCTACATCATCTCTTTATGTTGCTACAGAAAATAACAAAATTAAGCCTTAATTTGATCAAATTATGATCCAAATTAGAATATTAAGTTCACTGAACCATCTCTTAGCAAATTTGAAAAGGCCTCCACTTACTTCTCACAAACTACAAGCTTCCACAAAGATTCAGTAACAGACTACTAAATGAATTCCAGTTGTGTTTTTCTGTTAATATAAGAACTAGATTAATTTGTAAGAGGAATTATTCTTTCACTAGAGATGCTGGGAAACTTCTTTCACTTCAGATCTATCTGAAAAAAGTTTCTTGTCTTTCTTAGCTCTTTGCTTTTTTTATCCTGTCATCTCTTAATCTCAGAGTTAACTGCAGTTTCTGAAATATTCTAGAAAAGCATATCATTTGAGAAACATCATACCAACAGTCAGGTTTCTAGGAGATGTGCTCAGTGTTCATTTATTATTTCTTTATACATGGTTATAAATTTTAAAGACTGCATGGAACAGTATTAGCAAAACGCAACAAGTTCTAAACAGAAAATATATTAAAAAAACCTTTAAAGATTGAAATGTTCAGAAGACAGACAATGACAAAGTTGCCTGTGCAATCGCAACTTGTAACCTACAAAATTCATGTGGTACAATTACATACTTGTCATCTATGCATTTATAGCCAAGATTAAAGACTTGTGAATGAACAGGATGGACTATGAACATTAAATGTTTACCTTTAGATTTTCATCTCTGTATCAGATAATCCCACTCTTCAGCTAAGACTTAAAAAATCTACATAGATATTACAAAAAATTCCACTTCACTATGGTTTGTTGATCAAACATTGAACTGGTGAGGACCCATGCAGGCAAATATTTATTGATACAATTGACCTTCATTAACTCAATTACCAATGAACACAGAGAAATGGAAGAACGATCAGATGGCACAATGATGATCCATTATGCTTAAGCACCTTAAAAACCAGAATCCCTCACAAAACCAAAGAACACCTCAGCTGCCTAGTTTATCTGCACTTTTCTCTATGAATTCAATTTTGATACCGGCCACAATACCCCAAAATACCTTTCTCTTTGTCAACTCTTATGACCACAACACATTCATTCCTCCCAATGCGGATGAGTTTGTTTATGGAACGAATACATCTTCTGGAAAGCTCACTGAGAAGGATCATGCCCTCAATGTTGTTGTACTCCAGCAGGCTGACGTAGGCTCCCATTTCAGCAATGGACCGAACATTGACCATCACTACATCTTCCACCTCTGGAAACTTATGCTGGTAGAATCTACAGCTTAGTCCTGGCATTCTGGAATTTGAGAAGAAACAAAGATTTGATTTCACAGTACATCACTGCCTTCTCCTACAAACACGGTAAAAAAATCAGCAAGGACTGGTAAGGACAGAGAGGAACACTGGCACAAAAACCTACAAATTACAATAAGGCTTGTGCAATTCAAACTTCGGTTTTAACAGAAATTAATCATAGAATGGTTTGGGTTGGAAAAGACCTTAAGATTATCCAGTTCCAAACTCTCTGCCATGGGCAGAGACACCTCACACTAGACCACACTGTCCAAGGCTCTGTCCAACCTGGCCATGAACACTGCCAGGGATGGAGCACTTACCACTTCTTTGGGTAACCCATTCCAGTGCCTCACCACTCTCACAGTAAGAAGCTTCTCTCTTATACCTAACTTGAACTTCCCCTGTTTGAACCCATTACCCCTTGTCCTATTGCTACAGTCCCTAACGAAGAGTTCCCCTCTGGCATTAGGCCCCCTTCAGATACTGGAAGGCTGCTATGAGGTCTTGCATAGGCTATGCAGCCTTCTGTTCTCTAGGCTGAACAGCCCCAACTTTCTCAGCCTGTCTTCATACAGCAGATGCTCCAGTCCCCTGATCATTCTCGTGGCCCTCCTCTGGACTTGTTCCAACAGTTCCATGTCCTTTTTATGTTGAGGACACCAGAACTGCACACAATA
>JBCJKH010043791.1:0-13867 GCA_039877255.1 Loriculus beryllinus
TGTATTGGTTTAGACAATAAGCAAGCTTTCCAGGGTAGTTGTTTATTTGCATAATCAACATTGTCTCATTTAGTTTAGTGGTTACTGCTTTTGGCAAAATTCTGTGGTCATTAATTGTATTTTGAATTTCATTGGGAATTCTGCTTAATGATTCTGATGCAAGGTCAGCTCTCTGAAAACCATAGTAACCCACACTTCATTATTGTCAGAGTAAGTCATATAGCAAACAACATGGAAACTACTTTACTCTGCACTAAACTTGTTTGGCTCAAGGACTGAATGCGACACTTGGGTAGCAAACCTCAGCAACTGAGCACAGGGGAAGATTGAGGGAAGGAGAACCTAATTTCTAAAATTTAGGTTATTACAGTGCGGAGGCAAGAGGAAGTGGAAAGTTTCAGTGAAATGGAAGAGAGAATACTGGATGCTGATAAAACATGTACAAGGAGATGGGAGATTAAACAATACTTTTACTGTTAACCTGATGTTTGTTGTTATAAGGAAGAACAAGAAGCAGAACACAAATTCTAGTCATTGCAACTTGCAACGTGTAACTACCAGTTTCTCTTGGATCCATAATTTATGTTGGAACCTGCAATGAATCACGCCACATAGAAGTGATCCTAGGCTGCAGGATATAAATCTAATGACACATCAGCTGTTACTAATTTAGGGCTGCCTGCTTCTGCTCTCAGCAATGTGAGAGTTTTTCTGTGCACTACACTGGGAGCTGTATTTGGTCTTATTCACAATACGCTGAAGTTATTAGTGCTATACTATGCAACAGTCATAAACACTGAATGTGAGGTGTACCTCAAAGGTACTGACCAGTAAGTTCCCCTCTGAAAATACTTGCAGCCAGAATGACCCTTGTGAATCTTGGATCCAGAGTAAAAACATGGGGATGATCTAGTATCCCACTTACATCTTTCCAGATATACTTGACAATTAGCCAACCCAACATACCAAAAAATAGAGAGGTAGGCTATAGTAAACCTGTTGGTCAGGAGTCTAAGTTTAGCGAGGTGAAGTGAGAAAAGTGAAGAAGGGCAGACCTATGCATGTGCGATTGCATCATAGGAGATGTACCAGGCAATGCTAGCAGAAAGGAACTTACCCAGTAGATCCACTTAGATACAATAAGTAGAAGGAGACAACACTCTTCTGGGAAATTATTAGCGAAATACAAGAATATACAGAGCTTTACAGTACAGGGAAACATTATTTACACTGTTTAATCAGTGGAGTTATTTTAATAAATAAAGGACAAAGTGCTTTCTAGAATTAACAATTGAGGTTCTTACTCTCTGTTTTAGCAGCTTCTTAAAATTTTCTAACTACTTAGTTTTGCACCTTTACCAAGACTCTGTATGATCTTTAAATTTATACCATCAAAATTGTTTTCCATTTCTTATATGTACTACTTCAAGAGCACTTCTCATGCATAATGACTAGTACTACCAGGATGACCTGCTGAAAGTTTCTCAGCAGAGTTTCTAGGCAGTATCAAAGTAAAAAAACCAGAAATTGCAAGCTTCCTGATTATTTAGACAGAGATCATCAGCTGAGGGAGAAGGTTATCTTGTTCTCAATAAAAATGGGGGAATGAAAAAAAAAAAAACATGCTTCCTGTTGGGGTTTTAGCAAGTCATCGACTGATTTTGTCTTAGTGTTTATGGATTCCAGTCTTTTTTGCGGTGATTTTTTTCCAAATGAATCCAAGTTTTTCTGTTCCTTATTACTTGCATTTTTTTTGCTATTTATGCTTTAATCTAATTATGCACCAGGACACTTAACAGATGTTTACTCTTGAGAAATATTCAGTTCCTCTGATGTCAGCACCACATAGGTTTTGCTCAGAATACCTTGTTATTTCTTGAGCATCCAGTATGTTCTGTGTAATTTAAAATAGAATACAAGAATGGCATTTTGCATTGAAGAAAAAATATATTTTTTTTTAAGCTAATTCATAGGTTTTGAGACTGATCAGATATTTGTTTGTTTGGGTATTCTTTTCAGATTGAGAGTGCCTATTTTGAAGGGACAAGAATTGCACTTTCTAAAATCAGGTCTCAGCTATGAAAAATATCAGCCTCCAATTTTTAATTTAATTTTTGAAAATACTAGCTTCAGTCAATGGTGCATTTTAGATGGCATGTCTTATTTCTTTAAAAAACAAACCACCATTCATGCTGAATTTATCTAATAAAAAACAAACAAACAAACAAACAAACAAAACCAAAACAAAATAAAACAAACCAAAACAAATTGATGTTAATGCTCATTTTACAGTAACTGCTTATTCATGCACAATTAAAGCAAAGATTTCTATTACCCAGGCTGGTAATATGGTCAAAAATTCAATGCAGAGAAATGAAGTAGAAAGAGTCCTTATTTCTGCCCCTAAAAGGTCAATATTGGACAGAGCTGCTTGAAAAGTGATGTTGCAAATACAAAAAGGGAGGAGTTTCTTCCATTCAAAAGAATAAAAAATATTATCTTTTTATCATCAAATCATTAAGAAAAGAAACCACAGGTGGGAATCCTGAAAGCTTACATGAGTCAGAAAGGTCAAAAACCAATCAAAAACCAATTTCTGACTTGCTGAAGACACCCTCTGATTTTTTGAAGTGTGATTCCATTTTTTTTTTTTTTTTTTTTTTGGTATTGGTGTTCTTAGTCAGCCAAGCAGCTTATTAGACAGTGGGGCTGCTGCATTTGACTTTTCTAAAAACTGTGTTGCCTTTTTATTTGCAACTCTAGTTCGTTTAAGCCTTAATCTATGAAGGTCTATTTAGTTTGTATTTGGTGATATCTATATTTTTTCATTACCTTTGTCATACAGAGCAAGACTGTTTACCCTGGTGGTATCTCCGACCTATGATTTGCAACTTACAAACATGCCTAACTCTGTAGATCTTCAAAATGTGGTGGAAAACAATATATAAAATCAGGGGGTTTTGTGAAGGTGTTGACTTACAGAAAAATATACGTAACAACATTCTAGGGTGATGATCATTGAACTTATGGCTGTGTACTGTAATGTGGCCTTTAATAAGACAGTAAAACTGTTGATAATTGTTAAGTCAATATTTTTTTTCCAAATAATGCATTTAGTCAGAGATCAGAAAGCATTAATTTTTATATTGTACCTCAGAGACTTTGTCTCCCAAAATATGAAGCATATTTTACATTGTAAGTAGAGCAAATGGAGAGAGAAATTCAAGTATAGGTAGGTGGGTGGGGGAAGGAAAGATTTGATACTGACACTTAATAACAGTCACATTTCCCATTATTGCCAAATGTAGGATTTTTGTTCATAAAAATTACTTCATAGATGATAGGTGAAAGAAAAGAGAGTTTGTTGACTCAATTACAGTCCTGATACCTCAGCTAAAAAAATGGAGATTATTAAAAAAAAATACTGTAGAGGTAAAGTCTCCTGGAAAATGTTTCTTATACATTAATGATTTTAGCAACATCTGTCTGTTACTTCTGTAGGAATCTAGTAGCAACTCACAATAATCATGGTTGGAGGAACACTCAGTGCTGGACAAAAGTCAATCCTGAAAGTCATAATACTTTTTCCCATTACCAACAACCCTCTTTTTATCAGGACTTGACTGAATCATCAAATTATTTTCCCTACTTGAATATCCTTTTCTGAGATCCATTTTTATTTTTGAAGCAGAAATATGCTATGGAAAGATCTGACTACAGCTCGTAGATTCAATTTTTTGTTATATGAAACATTCAGAGATATGTCCTTATTTATAATTCTTATTTCACTAGAAGTACCCCTTGAAGATAAAGCTTTTCATATTCTTACTATAGACACACTAGGAGCAACTTTAGTATGAGTTCATTTATTGTTGTTTTCTCGGAAATGGATGTATCATGTTGCACAGAAGTTGCTGTGGTATTGACTAAACTGACCTATTGAAATTGGAAGGCAAAAAATATATACAAGATACCTTCCCCAAGGTAAAAAAAAAAAAAAAAAAAAAATAAGAAAGGGAGGGATAACCCAAACCTAGTAGATTTCAACTGCAGGTTTGCAAATCATTGTGTGAAATACTAACCTTTCATTGTATTAAACAGGTCCTGTTATGTGACAGTGTGAATCTTCTAATCAAGCTGCTTAAAACCCTCAGGCCATGACTTGACAATACAGTAAATCTGGTTTCAGAGCTCTTGATATAGGACTGAAAATGCCACTGCCATATGGCAAAGTGGAAAGCACTTGCCTGGCATAAGGTCACTCTTACATTTATACCACTGGCTTTTTGCTGGATCAGGTATAATTTTTCCTCCTACAGCTGACATAAAAACCCTATAAGATCAGAAAGCTGATATAAATACTATATTGCATATTCTGTCCAGTTCAGCAGTAATGCAATGGCATGTCCACATTTGAACAAAATCAAATTAGTACCTGAGAGTGCAAAAATCTAGTATAAGTGTTGGTGAAATTGAAGCCTTAGAAATAATCATTTCCTTTGTGAGGGTGTTGCCAATTTCCAAAATGTCTGAAATTGCTAGGAACGCTGCGAAGTCATACATTGAGGACTCATAAAATTAAGGACTTTCTTCTACATGTAGACATAAGCACCTGGTGGAGCTTACTAAAAGTTTGAGTCCACAAGTTCTACTACGTAATACTCAGTGATATAAGAGATGAGACTAGTCATATGAATGTAGAAGTCCTGTTGTCCTGTGTTATATTGTATGTAAAAGTGTGGGCGTTAATTTTTTTGGATATTTTTCAATTGCTCCTAATTGTTGCCCGGAAAGTTGGAAAGAGCTACATCCTCATACAGTACATTCTCGCTAGTTTTCACTGCCAGAGTTTTCATGATAATCATAAAAATTTATGCCAGCAATTGTCCCTGACTGTGCTTAATAGTAAAACAAGATGTAAAGAACAATTTCAAGAACATATTGTTCATTTATATGCAAACTACTTGTGCTGAATTTGTTGAAATTCTCTTGCTTTTGCCTTACACCCACACCACTGTTGTTCCAAAATATTCCAGTTTCAGCATACTTAATTATTATTGTTCCTGGCAAAACTTGCAGAAGAAAGGGATTCTGAGGTGATTTCTAAGCTACTTGTGTACAGCATAATAGTTTTGTAAAGCCTGACTGAACTGTGTCAGTTAGCATCCACCATAAGTATTCAAAAGGAAAAAGGAAGCTTATAGAAGGCGGAAGTGAGGACAGGGAGCATGGGAAGAGTACAGGGACACTGTCCAGGAAGCTAGGGATCAGGTCAGGAAAGCTAAGGCTGGGTTACAATTGAGTGTGGCCAAGGATGTTAAAGATGACAGGAAGGGCTTTTGTAGGTATGTCACAAACAAAAGACAGACTAGGGATAATGTGGGCCCTCTCCAGAAGCTATCAGGAGAATTGGTTACCATGGTTTTGGAGAAGACTGAGGTTCTCACTTACTTCTTTGCCTGAGTCTTCACCGGCAAATGCTCTAATCACACCACTCAAGTCTTGGAAGACAGATGCAGGGACTGAGAGAATGAAGACCTTAGGTTTACTGTATGAAAGGATCAGGTTCAAGATCATCTTAGGAACTGGAATGTGCACAAGACCATGGGATCTGATGAAAGCCATCCACAGGTCCTGGAGGAACTCACAGATGAAGCTGCTAAGCCACTGGCCATCATATTTGAAAAATCATGGCAGACAGGTGAAGTTCCCAATGACAAGGGAAATATAGCCCACATTTTCAAGAAAGGGAAGACCCAAGGAACTACAGACCAGTCAGTTTCACCTCTGTGCCTGGCAAAATCTTGGAGCAGATTCTCCTGCAAGGCATGCTAAAGCACATGAAAAACAAGGTGCTTGGTGACAGCCAGCATGGCTTCACTAAGGGGAAATCCTGCCTGATCAATTTGGTGGCCTTCTATGATGGGGCTACAGAACTGGTGGATAGGAGCAGAGCAGCTGATATTGTCTACCTAGACATTTGCAAATCGTTCTACAGTGTCCTGCATGTTATCCTTGTCTCTAAATTGGAGAGACATAAATTTGATGAGCAACTCCTGTATGAAGATAGGCTGAGAATGTTGGGCTGCTCAGCAGGGAGAAGAGAGGCTGCAAGGACTCAAGAGAGGTCTCAACTGGGGACTGTAGCAATAGGACAAGGGGTAATGGGTTCAAACTTAAACAGAGGAGGATAGATTGGATATAAGGGAGAGGTTGTTTACTGTGAGGGTGGTGAGGCCCTGGAACAGGCTCCCCAAAGGAGGGGTGAATGCTCCATCCCTGGCAGTGTTCAAGGCCAGGTTGGACAGAACCTTGGGTGACATGATCTTGAATGAGGCATCCCTGCCCATGGCAGGGGGGTTGGAACTACATGATCTTAAGATCTTTTTCAAACCTAACCATTCTATGATTCCACAATTCTATGACCCTTAATATCAAGTCCAACCAACTGTTAAACTAACACTACCAAGTCCACCACTAAGACATGTTCCAGAGTGCCACTTCTACACATCTTTTAAATTCCTCCAGGGATGACGCACACACTTCTTTGGGCAGCCTGCTCCAGTTATTTGCAACACTTTCAGTGGAGAAATTTTTCCTAGTATCCAGTCTAAACTTCAACAGATGCAACTTGTGGCCATTTCTTCTCATCAGATGCAACTTGTGGCCATTTCTTCTCATCCTATCACTTGTTACCTTAGGAAAGAGAGCAAATCCACCTCATTACATTCTCTTTTCAGATAGTTGTAGAGTTGACAAGGTCCCCCCTTAAGCCTCCTTTTCCCTCAGCTGTTCCTCATGCAACTTGTTCTCCAGACCCTTCACCAGCTTTGTTGCTCTTCTTTGGACACTTTTCAGCACCTCAAGGCCTTTCTTGTAGCGAGGGGCCCAGAAATGGACACGGAATTTGGGATGTGGCCTCTCCAGTGCTGAGTGCTGGAAGACGATCACCTCACTGACCCTGCTTACCACACTATTTCTGATACAAGCCAGGATGCCATTGGTCTCCTTGGCCACCTGGGCACACTGACGGCTCATACTCAGTTGAATGTCAGTCAACACCTGCAGGTCCTTTTCTGCTGAACAGCTTTCCAAACACTCTTCCCCAGGCCTGTCATATTGAAAGGGGTTGTTGTGACCCAGGTGCAGGACTTGGCACTTTGCCTTTTTGAATCTCGTACAACTGGCCTTGAACCATCAATCCTGCCTGTCCAGATCTCTTTGCAGAGCCTCCTTATTCTTCAGCAGATAAACACTACCACCTTGGCATCTTCTACAAACTTAATGGGGATGCACTTGATCCCCTTATCCAAATCACTGATTGATATATTAAACAGAACTAGCCCCAACACTGAGCCCTGGGGAACATTTGTTTGCTCTGGCCCAGAGCAACTGGCCACCAACTCCATTCACCATGAGCTCCATTCACCACCAATCTTTAGGATTAGCCATTCAACACGTTTTTTACCCAGCAAAGAGTACACTCATCCAAGCCAGGAGCAGACAGTTTCTCCAGAAAAATCCTGTGGGAAATGCTATCAAAGGCTTTACTAAAGTCTAAGTAAACAACATTCAGAGCTTTTCCCTCATTCACTAAGTGGGACATCTTGTCATAGAAGGAGATTAGGTTAGTCAAGCAGGACCTGCCTCTCATGAACCCATGCTGACTGTGCCCGATCACCTGGTTGACCCGTACATGCTGTGTGATGGCACTCAAGATGATCTGCTCCATAATGTGGCATTTTAGACTCACTCGTTGTAAGTTGGGTCACACATCATAGGTACTTTTTCAATGCTACAGATGAACAGCAGTGAAAATCTTTGCTTACAAAAATTTCTCTGCTTTATCTTGTAGGATCAAAACAGGCATAGAAGATACCTGACAATAGTTCTTTTTTATGCCTTCAGTACTGTTTCATGCTCACTGAAAAGGCTGAAGGTGAGCAGTGGCAGATGTTTTCTAGGAACCAAGAAAACTGAGCAGGAAACTTTTCCAGCATCCTAAATTTTTCTTTGAATTAGGTTAAACACAATTGCTTCACCCTTCTGTTGAGACAGGGAATGAAATGCTTCCTTTTGTCAAGTTTGCTAATATGTCCATATAAATGAGAGTGAGTGCCATCAGCTTGAGGAAGGTATTCACTATTTCCTTTGAATTCTGACATTTTGAGCTCTGCAGTAAATGAAGTAAAGCATTATTAGCAGAAAGGGGAACTGGGCACAGTTTCTTGAATCAAGTTCAGTTTGACTGAACTTGACGTCTCAGTTCAGTGCTCAGTGCAGTTCACACCTGAACTGGTGTGAAGTCATGCTGAACTTAAAAAAAAAAAAAAAAAAAAGAGGAAAAAGTGGAGGATAAGGTTCAGAAATGGATGAAAGGTGAAAAAAGTGAGAAAAGAGGTGAAAAGGAAAGCGGGCAAAGGAGGAGGAGAAGAAAGGAAGAGGGAAAGGGAAGAAAAGTGGAAGGGAAGAAGAAAGAGGAGAGGGGAGGAAGGGAAAAGAGAGGAGGAGGAAGAAAGACTGACGAAGTAAATGCATGACTAGAGTTCTAGTCAAGACATGATGGAAATCTGTACAGCTTCAGGTCTCACCTGTTTTCATGCTTATGTAGATTACTTTGCAGATCCTGACTGCTCTTTTCTCTAGTGCACCAGTTTTTTATCCTTTTAAAATCAGTACACATATTAAGACATTGACGCTAGTCACCAAGGAAGGGTGATTCTTCCTGATGCAAAAAGAAGGTGCCATTTTGATATATTCTGCCTGGAATACAAACATCATGTAGGTACTTCTTCATTTTTCCTCAGTCAACTATGTATCATGTATGGTTTTGCCGGTGAAAGCTGGTTATGGGAAGGAGTCCTCATTTAGCCTTCATGGTGTTGTGAAGAAATAATTCTATCACATCTTTCTATAAGGTGCTGGCTTAGAATATAACCTGCCAGAAAATTTAGAACGAGTTCTGGTTAGCCCAGTACAACTAATTGCAAACAAGGAAATATATTTGTATTTTCACGATATATTTATTGCTGAATCTCACTTAAATTCTACCTTAATACTGTTTTTGAGACTTGGATGTTGCCTGAGCCTCATTCTGACTTACAGCACAGATATTATTCCTTTCTCAGTGCTAACAGTTCAATTTACTGCATTTTAAATATATTATTTATAGAATGGTTCCTTTCATGTAGTTATCTTCATAAACACATGTGAATGCGTACGCATTTATAACTTTAGCAAACGCCAAATATTAAGGGAAATATTTATTGATTAATTTTTAAGTGTGTCCACAAAGCAGAGTTTCAAGAGCAATCATGTGGGTGGACCACAGCCAGAGACACCCCATTTCCACCTCTCCTCCTCCCAAAAAAATCTCTTCTGAAAGCAAATAAATACCTTAACAAAAATCAAGACTCAGGATGTATCCATTGACATAGCATGAAAATTTTACCAGTGGCATGATTGAATGAGACCATCACATACTGGTTTTCTCTCCCTCTTAATAAAATCTGATAAATTTTGTTTAAACTGTGCAAATGTTAAAAGAAGTTGTAATTGGCATTTAAAGAAGATTATTCACAAATTAGCCATATAAAGACATGGGATGGTGAGTAAGAGGCGGGGAAATGAGAACAGTACAACTGAGACCTAGGATTTACTATCTCCCCATCCTATCAATTTTCCCTTGTTCAAAGTGTAGGTGACAGTGATCATGCCAAAAATAAATGAAGCTAGCAACTGTCATGAACTTCTATGCTGAAATAGTTATGGCAACATTCACTGCAACCCTATAATTTCTTATTGTACTGAGAAGGCATAAAATGATAGTGCAGACCTGGCATAATTACACCAATTGTGTTTCTTTAGTCAAGTATTAATTCTGAGGCTTTTCCTAAATCTTTTCTTTTGTCATTTTTTTTCTTATTTGAACAGTGAGTAATGTCCCAGACCATACAAATTCGCTGTCTCCATCACCTCTTAAAATCAAGATTTCTGTTAGGACACAGTTTTTATTTAGCAATAATGATGGGTATAGTCCATGAATGAACATGGGCAGACAAAGTTTTCTCCTACAATCATGCTTGCCTGGGCAAAGAACCTGAATGTAATAGAGCTACATAAAATTCTTGTGCTACGTGTTGCTTGAAACCAATTTTTTTTTTTTTTTCAGCATAGAGGAGACGACATGCGTAGATAGATATTTTCAAACATACTCTCATTAAGACATTAAAAGTTAATTTGAAATGGTTTCCCTTCCCTTACTCACCATCTGTTATCACAGCATTTCCAGAACCTAAACCCCAGCAGACTGAGTACTGCTGGAAAATTCCCCTGTCCTAGAAGGTGTAGATTTTACTCCCTGCCAAACAAAATAAATAAAAACCAAAACAATAAAAGCAGCTTTGGACCCCACCCTGTACATTTGGATTGGGGATATTGGCAGATACTTCATAGGGATGAAGAGCACCAGTAGCCTGCTATTATTTTCACAAGTGGAATTGCAGACCCTAATTTGGAGTAATAGTGTAATACCATAAAGGCAAATGCTCATTTGGGTTTGGTTACAGCACTTCAGCTTTCACAACATGTGACCCCACCCACACAGAGACAGTTTCATGTTACAAAAATGGGGATAAGCCCTATTACCTGCATAATTGTGTCTGTAGACATCTGTATGTCTTACATTTCCAGATTCTGTTCTGGCAACAGTCCTTCTAGACGAAGCCCTGTTCCTTTCAAAGCTTAGCTGTAACTTCAGCATTTGCTCGTCAGCTCTCTCCTTAGACAGCCCACCTTCTAAGATGAGCTTGTTTCCTTTGTATCACCCCTCTGTCGCCCCAAGTCCTTTTCAATATTTTGCTTCAGTATCCTCCCCAACAGCCTCCAACCCTCCAGTGCTTAGTGATTCTGCACTAGTGGCCAACAGCACGGTTCTTCAGCATGAGGACCATGTTTAATATGGCAAAGCAAACCCTTCTGATCTCACCATTACTTTCTTAACAAGGGGCCCTTTAGCAGCTGAAAAACATCCTAACATTAAAAGCAAACAAACAAGTATCTTCCTTGAAATTTTACGAGTTCACTTAGTGGTGGTGACAAATGGCAGATTGACACCACTGGAGAAGAGTTTTCAGTGATGCATGGGCAGGTTCTGGTTAGGAACTAACCTTTCTGCCTCCTGTGCCACCCGCCCCAGACCTCCCCTCATGAATACAACATGGTGCTCCATCACCTGAAGAGACCACCCTGAAGGACAGTGTAATCCCCATGCCAAATTAATGCTTAGGTTCCAAGCTGACATTGCCAAGAGAGGTGCCAGTCCTGATGGTGTTTCTAGTGTAGATACCTGCCACCCACTGAGACCCAGACTGAGAGACATCAATTCATAAATTTATTCTATTTATTTTATGACATCACATCAATTAAACTTCCATTCCGAAACCTCAGGTTGTAGCTGAAAATACCTCCAGGCAATACCTTCACATTTAAATTAAAAAAAATATCGCACTTCATCTGGCTTCTTCTGTTCCTCCTTCTCCCTTATTGTAGCTCAGAAATTACATATAACAGTTGAAGGAAAATGGAAACAAACTTAAAATCACCATTTTGGACATTATTCCGGCAGGTGTGCAAGTTTTACTTGGAATTTATGTGAAGTAGTAAATATTGCCAACTCAGCTCTGCCTATCTTGCTGCAAACACTTTCAGGCCAACTTGTATGCAGCATCCCATTGCCACTGGTGGTAGTGGACATGGCTATCAGAAGCCAGTATGGTAGACCTGAAAGAGCTAACACGTTCTAGCATTGCCTACCTGTAATACTTTAATGTTGTTACAAAAATTTTCATATTTTATCTGTTTGACTGTATATTAGCAATCAGCAGAACAAACCTTTTGGTAAAATATTAGTTTGAGTCCCTTTCTGTTCAGATGGAAATCACTTGGGCTAAGTAAGCAGTCTGTCACTGATGAATTTCATTACACATTTCCTGTCATTAAATTATATGAGATCAATACATAGAAACTGAAAGACAGTTGTCCAGACTCAGCACTCTGGTGAAATTCATCCCCAGATGAAAGACTGAAGAGAGCCTAGTCATTCACTGTATGTACTATGAGGTCTTTCTTGTTTGTTGTGGAACAAGTATGGTAGAATTGCTCTTTTAATCTCTTTTCTAAATCTCATTCTTCCCAGAAAGGCATCCCTGTCATATACATGACAGGAAGTATACCTAGACACCAGCCAGGTATTTAAATAAATGAGAAAGAATCCAGTCACACACAAAAAGACCCAAGGCAAATTAACAACATTTCAATGAAGCATGATAGCCACTCTGTCCTAATAAGGCCAGAGAGGAGAAAACCTCCACAAAGAGAAGCATCAAGCAGCCTACACAGACTTTGAAGCTATTTTGTCTGCAAGGGTATTCTATTCCACACACCCCACTAGTGCCCATTCTTTGGAGGTGCTGTCCCCCATGTCGTTGTCTCTCTTTCCTCCCCAAGATTAGATAATTTGGTTAAGCAAAGTGAGTGTGTGAGAAAAGCTGAAATACAAATCAGATGGCAATTAACACATTGCCCTGAATCCGATCCTATAGTGCCTGAGTATGGTGAGACAGTAGAGACTATTATTGTAGCGGGAGCTGGCACCAGCCCCTGTATGTAAGTTGCCTAATGCTTTCCATTAAAAGATTACTCCAATTAATTTTTGAATAATGTTAACACCTCTATTTTTTGTCTTTGAAATCTGGCAGAAGCCTGGATTGCCTTAGGGCCAGTGCCATGCCTTTCGCTGGTGCTGTTAATAAATTCAGATTTGGACAAGTAATAGAGGTGTTGAAAATAATTTTTTTACTGTATTTTCCACAACCCAGAGTTATTTTGGCAACTGGCTAAAACCCCCAGGAATTTGATGCAACTGCCTTCATGCTGCACCTACAGCATCTCCATGAATGGCTAAGTCTTGAGCTGCTCCAGACAAAACGGCTCTGCCCGTCCACCAAGTGTAATATGCACAGGATTACAATGGCCAGCGTGGGAGCATGGTATGGTGGCAGCTACATCAGGAATGAGAAAGGAAAAACAAGTCACTGCAATGAGAGATCCGGAGTGTGGGAGCGGTTGACAAAGAAAAGAGAAATGAAAGGAAGAGGGAGTGTTATGGGAGAAGATGTGATGAAGGCATCACTTCAAAGGAAAATTAACTCAAAGAAATAAGACATACTACACATCTTCCTCAAATGCTCACCCAGTTCACACTGGGAATTACTTTTTAAAAGAACTGAATAACCTGTTTCTGTTTGATGACACTCAAACGGAAATTGCTCATGGCTTTATGCCTGGAGGTCAAATTTTATCAATAAAGAACAATAAATGACTGAGTAGACTTTTTTTTTTTTTGGTTACATTTAATAATTAGAAGCTCACAAGTAATGTGTAATTACTTATATTATGGTAACAAGCTGTTATTTTAGTTGCCATCTGAAGGTTTCCAAAGGTAGAGAAACAACAAATTTACATTTGCCTTCTCTAAACCTATTTGTATTGCAGATTTTATGATAGGAAAGCATTTATATTTTTTTGCAAGAACTCTGTATCAATCTGGAAAACAAGTTAGCTCCTAATCACCCTGATGAAGCAGCAACTTGACCTGATACACCAAACAAATTTGGACCTAAGAAGAAAAAAATAAAGAAAATAGATAAAGGAAGATGAGCTTATCTCCTTAGGTCACGTATGTGGTTATTGTTCCCTTCATTAGTATATATTTAAGTGCTTAAAGGTAGACTCTGTATCAATCTGGAAAACAAGTTAGCTCCTAATCACCCTGATGAAGCAGCAACTTGACCTGATACACCAAACA
>JBCJKH010043792.1:0-16247 GCA_039877255.1 Loriculus beryllinus
GGAAGTTGTGAGTGCTCCATCCCTGGCAGTGTTCAAGGCCAGGTTGGACGAAGCCTTGCGTGGCATGGTTTAGTGTGGGGTGTCGCTGCTTATGGCAGGGGGGTTGGAACTGGATGATCTTAGGATCCTTTCCAACCCTGACTATTCTATGATTCTATGATATGCTGCAAAAGCAGGGCCTGTACAAGAAAAATCAGAGGTCTACCTTAACATGGAAAACACACTACAGATACTTTTTGTGAGCTACCTCAGCTTTTATGCTACATTATAATAAAAAGATTGTAAATAAATAAAGATTGCAGATTAACCTAGGCAGAGGTGTCCAGGGATTTTCCTATAAATAAATCAGTTTGTACTTGAAAAAGTTATAAATGTATCCAGAAAACTTGGGCATACTCACATCTTGCCCATCTTCCCTTGTCCCTGCAGGAGTACCTCAGGTCATTCCATCCATCCTGTGACGGCAGAAGTGAGCTCATCCTATTTGGTGTCACATTTTAAACAGTTTTAATTGTCTGCAATTTATAGGATTCAAGCATTTTAGCATCTGAAAGATGATTTGGGATTCTAACCTCTAGTTATTGCCAAACATCTTGCTTGGTTTTGCAATAATCCATTGCCTTTTCCTACGTTACCTGTAGTTATCAAGCGGCTTCAAATTAGGACACACTGTACAAGACTCAGTTAAAAACCAGAATGTTATTCTTAAAGCACTTTAAATCTTCCATTTCTCTTTCTGTAAAAGTGCCCAATCCCTTTCACTTTCTGCTCTTCCCTCTCCCAACACAAAAGGCTGATTTAGTCATCTCAGATGCATATCATAAAGTTTTTATTTCATATATATACATTCTTAACAAAGCATCAAAGCCAAATGCTTCTGTTTTCCCACGTTTCAGTGAGCTCCAAGTACAAATGAACTGTTAGAGGATCACACTAAGGCCCAAACCCACTCAAACAGATATGCATATTAGAGGGCTTTAAAAGTACAAAATTATTTTAATTACACTACACGCTCCCCCGTTTGGAAGTATTAATCACACCTATTTACACGTTGCCCATGTAACACCTATGCAGCAAGATGCAAATTAGAGCATCCAAACGTTTCTATAAAGTTCAGTTCCTCCCAAGACACTAAACAAGACCCTTCTCTTGTGCTTTGAGTTGCACCGAGCCGCAGAGAACTGGATAAGGAGAATAAACCACATCGATTACCCAAAGACTAAATATGAAGTAGTACTTCCCAAGTTACAAAAATACACAACTTCTGATGAAATCTGCTAGTTAATATACATTTACTCCAGGATATGAATACAAATAACTTTTATTAAAAAAAGAAAAAGCTAATAGTACAATAGGTATGTCTGAGAGCTAGAGTTGTGTTAAAATCACTACCGTGTCCTGTAAGCATCCTTTAGGAACTATACAAATTGGTATTTCTAAAAGGTAAGATCACTATTCTCCAGCATCAAAGTTATTATTAAGTGTGTTAAGTAAGTTCTGTGTCACGGTTTGTTAATTCAAGTTGAGCCACTTAAACCAAACAAAAAAAGACCAGAAACATTATGATCCAGTAGCTTCAAAAACAGAACAGCTGCGTCCTCCAGGTAGTTTTGATGCAAATCAGACCAAACTGTGTATGTAAGTCCCTGATATTTACAGTCAAAATACAGTATCACTCTATAATCTTCTTATAAAACAGTAGGTAAGGAGTTGATGTAGATGACGATGTCGGAGAAAGGGAATTCAGAAAGTCCTTTTCTTCTGTAACCTTCACTTCAGAGTCATCAAAAAGCAACCACTTCCCTTCGTACTCTTTCAGGCTCTGCAGCACGTACAGGGCTTTGTTCTCTAGTCCACTGGAACTAACACCATTTTGTTCACCATGCTCTGTGCTGCACTCTGCACCTCCGTTACTGCTGCTAGACTCGGGATTTCTGTTCTCAGTAACTACACTGAGGAACTTCTCTGGGTTAGCTGGCTTGTTGTAGAGGTCACAGTCAGACTTGCTCTTCTGCCCCCCTAGAAGTCCAACAGCTTCCATGTTCTTTTTGTTCAGAACTTTACCTGGCTGTGTGTTTCCATTGACTCTAAAGGAGACTTCGCCGTCGTCGTAGTCTTCAGCAACAGTTCTTGCCTCCTCCTCGTTCAGTGGTTCTGGTTTAATCATTTCATACATTTGGTCAGTAATGAAATTTCCCTTATCCAGCTCCAGGCTATTGAGATCTGTGATCTTGACAGAAGCTGTATAGTGTCCACTGCTAATTGTAATGCCACTGTGCATTACCACAGCAAATAATCCATAGGTGTCGTTGGTTGGCTTTGTGCTCCATTCCTCTAGTGAGAGTCTGAGGGGTGTCAACAAGGGAGTGTTTATCTTGGATAGTCCACCATAGCAATCAAACCTTCAGAAGAAAGATAAAGTTAAGACCTGTTGCTACAACAGCTTGCAATAAGTGCAATATATGGGCAACTTAAAGCAGTACCTATATTCTTCTATTAAAAAGACTAGGAGACGTTGCTCACTTTTCAGCTTGCTTATCATGAGCATCTGTCCCTGTTCAGAAAAGACATTTTTACAAGTGTCTATAATGTTAAATATTATAGCCTCGTATCTGTATTTTATATACTTAGGGAGATTCCCTTTCTCTGAAGTATCAACTAAAGTTAATGTCTCAGTAGTGATGCTAAAGAGTTATCCTGATTGCTCAGTTATCACTGAACACTTGCACTGACACCGTCCTGCTTGCCAGATTTAAAACAAATCAAACCAAAAAACTCTTCAACATCCAAGGTTGAAGTAAGCAGGGTTGTTTCCCCTCCCAAGCCTCTGAAAGAGGCATTCACTAAATAAAGGAATACATATCTATTTTATTTTCAAGTAGCTTTAATGTCGCTTAGAAAGAACTGAGTAAGCTATTTTTCTCAGCCTTAGTGCCAGCGGTAATGCAATGGTTACCCAAGGATGAGTAAGTTATAACACTTCCTTATTACTACAGAGTCTACATTAACTGTCCTATGTTGTTCAGTTTTTAGACAATTATTTAGCTGATTTATTTTGGAAAAGCATGTATTATTCAATAAATAATTAGCATTTTGTTCACAGTGCACAAATCTACAATGAGAAAAGTTCAAGTCTTCTCATTGCAATAAGGATCCTCCAAAGAGTTTGAAAAGTGTTGAGACTTTCACCTTATTATGTATTAGACTCCCTGAAGGATCTTAAACAATTTACATCTTGCGTCAGTCAGATATTGCATCAGTTAATTCTTTATTTAATGATATGTTATGATATCCTAATAGATTCCAGGGCTGATTCAGCCTTACTCAACTGTTAGGGTGTTGTAGGGAAAAGTATAAGGAAACATAGACAAAGCCTGTAAAACATAGATTCCAGAGAGCTACCTACTATTATTCAACTTGTATTTTATCGTAAGACAGAATAACTATCTTTAATCCAAGGAAATTGCAGATATAAGCATTAACTGCAATAACAACTGACTACTTTTGCTTCCCTGGGTTTAGTTTTGATCCTGCTGTGCTTCTAAACATTTTGCTGATGTTCACAGCCATAAACACTTATACATTTACACACACACAGATGTTCTCAGTCACTCAAATCTAGTTACCTGAAACCTCGTTTTAGACCTAATGAGAAATAACACATCTTCTGAAAATCCCTATTTGTAGTAACCAGAAATAGGGATACTCAGAAGAAAACAGAGAAACTGCTTGCTGATACTCTAGATCAGAAATCCAGTTCCACTCAAGCACACTGTGACAATCATATTGACAGAAAACATTAAAAAACAGGCTCTACCTTCTGAATGAGATCCAGCATCAGAAAGATTTGGAGAGGAGGAAATAAGAGAGGAAATCTTTTCCTATTAGCTTTTTGTTCTTCTGAATCATAAGAATCTGAAGACAGAAAAATTGCATGCCAAGTACTCTGCCTCCTCTGACTGATGCACAGTTCATACACAACAAACTTGACTTTTGCAACTGCATCTTTTGAGACCATAAATTAGTAGAACTTTACCCACTGTACTGAATTAATACCTCGAGTTATTACACACCTTTAAAGACTTAAGCTATTTTTACTGCAACACTTTTAACACACATGGATGTGAAATATTCCAAATAAAGGATTTACTGTGGCACAGCCACTGCTGTCACTCGTTAGGAAATGTGACTGTAACAAAATCATCTAAACCTTTCTTAAATAAAACATCACCTGCTCTTTCCCGATACCATTTCACAAGACAACAATCTGATTTTCTCACAGTTGTTAAATTTATATAGTGGAAATGCTTAATTAGATGTTACCAGTTACACATTTCTTTGTTACCAGTTACACGTTTCTTAATAGCTTTGCAATCTGGGTACACATGGCCTAGCACATTTTTCACCACACAAACATTTGCCAAAGAGAATTACTCATCCCCAGGCAAGTCGATTTTCACACTGGCTGCTTTATTAAGTAAAGCAAACACTCTGCAAGCCAGCATCTAGAAAGGATAAAGCAAGTCTCTACTATGTATCTGCAAATACTTACATTACTGTTCTCCTCCATTTCTCTTTATTTATTTAAAACTCAGTCATCGGAAAACTCAGTAGAGCGCAACTGAGAAGCAGACAAGGCTACAGAATTTTTATGGAGAGAAGTTGTACGAAGATTCTTAGTTTAAATGTTTTCATTTAAGGAAAACAGGCAGCTGTTACTTTTAGCATAAACCATTGGCATCTCATCTATGGAAAGAGTAGTAAGTTTTACAATAAATATTTTAAGTTTACGTAAGTCAATCTGGGGAAGCTCAATCAAAGCTCATTGTTCGAAAACCACTCTAACAGTAACTGGATACTATGGAGTAAGCAAGTGTTCTCTTTTATTAGCCACGGCTCTTTCCCACTTGATTTGCAGCTGGGCTTTATTACTCTAAATCAAGATGTTTACAAGTGACCTGGTTTTGTCCAAGATAAAAATTCCAAACCAAAAACTGGGAAAGAGGAAAGAATCTTCTAAGCAGCTTCTCCTTCGTCACTGACTCCAGTTCTACATCTCATTTTTCCATTCTTACTTCCTTAACCTCTGGCTGCTAACACTTGGCAGAAAACATGACATGATTCAGAGGACACACAAGGAACAGCACAAGAGACTGGTTCAGCCTGAGCAGGACATAAGTCTTAAGTATTTTGGAGCAAGGACCTGAACACTGCGAAGACAGAAGAGGTAAGTGATTCAGGAGGTGGCTGGTTAACCTGCAAGCTGCAGGTACTGCCTCGTAGAAACAAAAAGTAGCAAATACAGGAGCAAAGGGAAGATGATGTATTCAGGTTTCCCTTCAAGTAGATATCTGGGGTTGTATTTCTGAATAGCCTATAATCACAGCAGGACACCATCTCACATCAAGGGCTCCTCAACCATAGCAATATGAGTTTTTAAGTGTGCAACTTCTCTGCCTCATCGTGACAGTCAAATATTATGTAGGAAAATGGAAAGAATTTTGTTTGCACAACCCTGGACTTGTATGAAGAGAAGTGAGCAGACATTGCAGAGACAAAGGAAGTTTCCTTTCTACTTTGTCAGAAACCTAGATACTCCTAAAAACAAATACTGAACCCAGATTTTATACATAAACAAAAACTAGACAGAAATCTAGTTTTAACAATCTGGGCAAACTACCTGTAAAAGTATCTTAAGTCTATCCTTGACACTAGTTATATTACAAATCTTATTTATACTGACCACAAGTATAAATGTATATGCTTATAAAGCATCCTCTGACGAGTCATCTGTCAACATGTACTTGGTATCTCTACACTGCCAAATGTCCTGTACACCTCAATACGGGAGAAATACAGTTCTAAATTACTGGGGAAACAAACTGAATTCCATAGAATACTTCATAGAATCACAGAATCATAGAATAGTTAGGGTTGGAAAGGACCCTAAGATCATCTAGTTCCAACCCCTTCATGCATCAGACTTCCTGCTGGCTAGGTGGCTCTGAAGGTCTATAAAGCCAACCAACAGGGAAATGCAAAGTTCAAGGAACCTGGTGGATAAAAGATGAATTTGTGCCTAAATAACTTACAAGCAGCTCAGTGTGAAGGTTCAGAACTAGCGTAGCCACCAAGGTCATAAACAGGGGCTGCTCTCTGAAGCAGAGACCAGACAGCGGGATGCTGAAACCAACCCCAGTTTATCTTCTGCTGCAACCAGCAAAGTTATTCCAGATAGCAAAAGTTGTCTACTCAATGCCAGAAGTTGCAAACACAGGCTGAGTGTGCGAATGTTACTGAAATTGTAGAGCAACTCTCAAAAACACAATGGGTTAAGGATTTGCTAAAGGATCTGGGAGAATATTGAAGTTAGAAAGTTTTTCCTGAGGAAGCCTTTTCATTCATGGAAACTCAGTGAAGAAATAAGAGTTTACTGCAAAATGCTGTGCAGAAATTGTCATGGCATGGTTTCATTTGTGTACAGTATCGTAGGGACAAGAGTTTTCTTATCTTTTTTTTTTTCCTCTCTTCCAAATATTATTCCTAAATTCCTAAATATGAAAAAAACCAAAAATACAAAAAACACTCAAAGAATAATCTCTTTCAAAAAAATAAGGATTTCTACAGGATATAACATCAAACTGATTGCTCAGTAGTTGAGAATCAATGGCATTACTGTATTTTTAAAGGAACTGGTCAATTTCTTTTGTAATGTGTGTTAACTCTAAAATGTTTCTCTCTTGGTATTTTTCCCCTGGATTTTAGTACTCACACTCAGAGACCAGACTACTAGCTACAACCATGAAATTCAGATTCGTTCTCATTCCTTGTGCTGCTCAAGTACCTAAACCTGCCTCTAAACTCACAGGTGATACTAAAAGTTAACAGAGTTTTCAGAAACCTCATGATGTCAGGCTGTTGTTAAGAATACAGATAACTGGAGGTAATTTCTGCCAGTCCTTGTAACGACAGAAAATCTTTATGAAATGAGAGGCTGCGTCTTCACTGACTTTAGCTCATTTCAATCTAGGAATCTCCTTTTGGAAAAGTTACATTTTCACCTCTTTTGGTAAGATTTCCCTTCCAACAGCACAGTTTCACAATATAGGCAATCTGCATACTCACTCTAAGCCACTAGCAGCAAAGCACTTCAAATGAATTGTTATAACTTCAGGCATTTTATCGAATAAAAGGCTGCGTTCTGCTTCTGTGTAATGATGGCAGTTTTCACAGAAGTATTTATCCTCTCCCACAATCCTTTCCACTGATGCAAACTGTGAAATTGCCCATTTAAGAGTCTTCATTTCTGTTTTTGGCTCTGGAGAAACTATAAAAGAGAATCGTTACATTTGCAGACATGCTATTATTTACATTTCCAATGCATCCCACCAGAACAACAACAAAACAAAGTATGTCAAGCTGAGACATGCTCAAAGCCTGCTATCAACACCATAAAGAACAGTCAATATGCATGAAACAGAAGATGTTCCAGATCTCTGAATCATTTCAGGAAGCAATGAAAATATCAATAGATGTTATTACTTAAAATCAATGGTTTTCCCAAAGCTTGTCTTCAGATTACACATGCAAATTCTGTTGCCCTATCTGTAAAACTGGGTGCATGCATTTGAGACCAGAATTTCACTCATTAAGGAGAAACCTCCAAAATAAGCAGAAAATTCCCTCTCTCTTCTATATTTTGCCTCCCCAAAAAACTTTACACTTGCTGATGACAAGATCACCTCTGCTGCTGGGAGCATTTCACACCCCAACAGCACCACACACTTTACTCTGCAGTCCTTCAGCAAAAGGGGGAGGGCAAAAATAACAGTAAAAACTGTCCCAAATTCAGTTGATGGAAATTGGAATTAATTTCCTTAAAATTCTGTCAAAAGCACATTGTTGCCATGCTTAATTTTGAAAATAACTGTAAAAATATGTATAGATCACTAACAGTTGTGAAAGATACCAGAGGACAAACATTTACAAACATAAACTGGAAAAAAGTGGTTTTTATAGTGAATTAACAAAAAAACCTCAACTGGATACCCATTTCTTTCGAGAAAAAAAAACAGATATTTCTTATAAAATGAAGAAAAAGCAGGATTTCTTATCCATGAAGGGAATACCAAAATAAAATACCCATTTATAAGCAGGAAAACACATTTGTAAGTGAAGGACTGTCAGCAATTCGTGTTCTGTGTTAAGGTCTGAAACAATTTTAATGCTATCAAGGTCTGTCTACATTATCAGCACTGTGTTTCCAAAGTCTAAAGTTAATCAGGACAAGAGATAAGAGAACGGCCTCTAATTTTAACCAGCACAAACAGGAGCAGTGTTCCCCGATAACCATGGCACTATCTTTTCTCAGAGTCTGGCTGAAGCAGAAACACGTATCACAACCCCTGTTGATAATTACTTACTTTCAGAACTCTCTTCAGTTTTAGAAAGTTCATCTTCTTGCACTGGAACACTGATGTCCTGAAAATCTTCTCTCCTTTCAGTAAAGCACTCACACTCCAGGCATCTTGTCCTCAGAACCAACTGGCCCTGGAATAGCTTCTCCACTAGTTCAAAAACAGCCAGCTCTGTACCTAGAGGAAGTATATACCACATCACTTACCAAGATGCATTTTACTCAAAAGATATTTCAGAACCTGGATGTTCCTCTTGGAAAATCAAGGGTTACAGACGTGGCCTTTTAGGGATTAATTACCTGCAATCTTCACAATATCACTTAAGTAAACAAGGATCCTCTTGCTCTTGGCCCCCAAACTTTAGTTTCTGTTTTAAGATTAGTTTCTTGTTTTATACTGGAAGTGTCACAGTGTCACACTTGGGAAAATCTGTGTTTGTCACCAGTGCACTCTCTAGTATGGACTGTCAGCCTGCCCAAGAACACCACGCTGTGGTTTTGCCTGGTTTCTGTTTATTTTCAGGCCTCTCCTCCAATACTTTCTAAACTTCTTGGTCAATTTTGGTCACATTTGCTGAGGAAATGCAGCCCTCAAAAGGTTCTGTATTCCTTCAAATTTATAAAAACTTGGCAGGTGGATCAGAAAGCTCCAAATTATTAAGTACTGAATTAATACCAAGGCTCTTTCCTCAAAAAATATCTTGTTTCACTGACATGAACAAAATCCATACCTGCCAGCTAGTTAGCATATATAATACATCCACTGACTTTCCCAGTTCTTGGGAAGGTTGGAAATACAGGACTAAAAAGTAGGAAGGGAAGGAGAGGATATTGTTTGTAAAGAGTTGGGAAGCAAAGCAATAGCCAGTGGGGTTTGAGTCTGTTTGCTCCTGACAGTAACACTCCTTTACACCTTGAATCCACTTGCTATTTCTATGGATGACAATAACAAATTGGTAATATTCTGCCTTTTGTTTTTATCTATATTGTAAAACAATTACATAATGTTAGAGAAATACCTCTCAATATCTAAGCTAAACAGGTCAAGTTACAAAATAAATTACAAGCATGTACAAAAATAAATTCTCTTTCATAAAAAACTTTTTCAATTCCTGAGAATGTACTTTTGTATTTGGAGAGCTCTGATGGCTACAGTTTGAAGGCTGATTTCTCACACATAGTAACTTCTTAATTTTAATAATTTTAAGCCCATACACTTGGTCACCAACCTTCCTTTTTTGGTTCTTTTTCAGTTCCTTTTTCATTATGGCTTTCCACAGGAGATGCAGGTTCATGATACTCTTCTTTAATACTGTTGCCATTTTCATACTTTACAGATGACTCTTCCAGCTCACAGTCATCATTTTCTTTCCCTGGGTCTTTGGATCCCAAGTTTGTAGTTAGTTTTCCTAGACTATAAAATTTAGACAGGATACTAGGCTGCTTGCATGATGATTTTAACCAGTTTAATCTGAGCCGGGACTTCTTCTGTGTTGGCTTTGCACTCTCATTTTCAGTGGAACACTTGGCAATGGCATCGGTGTGATTTTCTAGCTTCTCTCCTGTCGCTTTCCTCTTTGACCTGGTTTGTCTTTGATTCTCTTCTGCTGCAATTTGCTCTTTTGATACTTTGGATTTTTTCTTTGCATTGCCACCCTCTGCATCACTTTTTCTTTTCCCATTGCCTTTGAGTAGCTTGTCCTCAGCTGTCTCTCCAACGTGGCTATTTGGTGTGTTCTCCTCCTCCTCGGCAGGGCTGCCAGTTCCATTGCTCTCAGTATTTTGGTTAAGTTTTTCCTCTGGTTTAGCTGTAGGCTCTTCCTCGGGCAGTTTGTTCAATTCTTCTTTCTTCAGTAGCTGACACGTTTCTTGAATGTTACCCAGGATACACTGCAGAACTTCCTGGGCATCATGCTGCAAGTAGCCTTCATACATAGGGTTCAGCTCTCTAGTAAAAGTAATGAGTAAAAGTAATGAAGACTAGTTACACTTTGCTAACTGGCTAATGTGATCTAAGATTTAAATTAGGGAGTTTAAAAGTGGGAGAGGATCCTCTCCCAACCTAGAGATAAGGCTTCTCTGTTGCAGGTAGACATGGGAAGGTAACTGCAGCCTTAGGCATTTAAACACATTCAGCTGCAACCTAGCATCAGTCCTTCTCAGGTCAAAGAGAATATTAGACACTTAAGGCTTAGCTGGATTTAAATTCTATTCTTCTCCTATAAAGACAGGCTGAGAGAGTTGGTCTTATTCAGGCTAGAAAAGAGACAGCTCCAGGGAAACCTTAGAGCAGCTCCAGTGCCTACAGGAGCCAACAAGAAATCCAGGGAGGGGCTTTTTACAAGGGCATTTAGTGACAGGCCAAGGGGAACAGCTTTAACCTGCCAGAGAAGAGACTGAGATGAGCTCTTAGGCAGAAGTTCTTCCTTGTGAGGGTGCTGAGGATGCCCAGAGAAGCTATGGCTGCCCCATCCCTGGCAGTGTTCAAACCTGTTCTAGTGGAAGGTGTCCCTGCCTGTGGCAGGGGCTGGAACTGGATGAGCTTTAAGGTCCCTTCAATACATACCAGTCTGGGATCCAAGAAAATTAAAATTTCCTTTCAAATTTATGATGATAATGGAGGTATGAATAAACACAAAAAACCTCACTTCTTATAACAATACTCTAAATTTAAGCCCATCTACCTTACATGAGTCTCTAATGCTGCATTGTACAATGATAATGACCTCAAAACTTCAAGTGAAAGTCTGGCAATGTGTTTAAGATAATCTGTACCTGAGGGTATTCAGTAGCCTTCGTGGCTGAGTAGCAAGTTCATCTGTGTATTTTTCTGGATTTAAGAGAAAGCTGGCTTGAAGCTGTTCAACTGAAAGGATCAGTGAATGCAAACTGCAGATTAGTTCATAACTTGCCAGTGGATCTTCCTTACAATTTCCCTGTAATAACAACATAAGAAGAATACAGATACGTGCAACTTTGTTTGCAACAACAAATTAAACTTTTTTCTTTCCTACCCTCACTTATTTTAGCAGACATTTGACAGTTGGAGTATTTTTCTGCTGTGGGAAGCAGGTGAGTTTCAGACAATATATTGCTCTTTTACCAGTAGAAAACAAATTTAAAAGCCAGACCAGCCATTATTTTAAAAAACCAAACTTTCTTTAACCAAACCCTAATTTCCACCCACTCAAAAGCACTGTATCATAATTATCTTAACATCAGAAGCACGGTGAGATATCAGAGCTTGATAGAACTTCTTGTTAAGCTCAAGACTTGTGCTTACAAGTTTACAGACACTGAAATTTGAATACAAGATGTTCGTGTTTGAATGCAAGTTCAAAACAAATATATAATGGTATGCATCACTGTAGGAAACAAAACTGCAAAACTTACAGAAGAAATCTGTTTGTAAGATTTTTTGAGTTCAATTGAGTTAAATTTTCATTACATTCCCAGCCTGCAGCCTCACTTCTAAAAGCACAAGTAAAGGAATGTGTAGTGAGATGTTACCTTTTCTGCTTTTTGCTCTCCTTCATCCTTCAAAGATTCTTTCTTCTTTGAAATAATATTATATAAATGTTTTACTCCAGTTTTAAAGCCAGGACAAAAGTATAATACCTGAAGGCAACAAGAGAATAACTGATAAAGTAAGACATTACTCCACATACACATCCACGCTTATGACCAAAGTAGCGCTGCATCTCCCAGGGCTGCACAGCATTCAAAGAACATGGAAGCATGGACTAATTTGTGTTGGAAAGTTCCAACCCCCCGCCACAGGCAGTGACACCTTCCACTAGAGCAGCTTGCTCAAAGATGCAGATTATTCATAGCAGGGAGGTGCCCAGCGTAAAAATTACCCAATCAAGGCAACCCACAGTATCACCTTTCTCCCCACTGTAATTAGATTCCCTTCATAACACATGCAGGCATCTATGCAGTATCATACTCCGAATCTCATCCACTTGTGCTTATCCAAAAGAAAATCATGTTTTCCAGGCCTACTGAACAATGTTATCTTACCTGAAGTACACTGTTAAGGTAGCAAGTGTTACCCAGATTGTTCAAGCCCACAAAAGGCAACATGTTGTCTTTCTTCTCACAGCTAACAAGCGAGGGAGGCTGCGCTGCAGGGACAACCTGATCACTATTAAGCAGAGAAAACAGAGTGTCAGAGATAGATTTTGACAATGACTCCTCCTGGTGTGCATGCACAAACTCTCTCCTGGCCATCCACCACATCAGAGCTAGCTTACAGAACTCATTACTAATATACACAGATCATAATCAATGTCAGAGTTTCTGAGAGTGTCTATATGGCTACTGTGGGCACCCAAACACAGGCTTTCTCTTCAGCAACCTACACAAAAATAGGTTTACAGGCAAATCTGCCTTTAGTTCCAACAGGTATTGGTCAAGAACTACCAGGAGACCCACTTAAGGAACAAAAAAAAGTTCTCTTCTGAATAATTTTGTTATCTTCTTTGTTCATTCTTAAGGCAGCACTAAGAAAAACGTGCCTACCACATACTTCCTATTCCTGTCTCCTGCTCCAGGTTCACATCACTTCCTATCTGTATGCAAACTAAAAGGTTTAAAAACAGGGAAAAAGAGGAAGGGAGGAACCCATAAACCTGGCACATTATACAAAGGGATTAATGCACTGCACTAACCAACAAAACCAAAGTTTAAAGTCTCCGAAACATTTGTAATTCACCATGATTAAACAATTTTTCCCACTAAAACTTCCCCACTAGCTGCAGTGAAATGAGTTGCCAGATTCACTCTGGGCTCAAAATACCCTACTGAATGGCACTAACCTGCATGAGCAATTCTTTTACTTGCAGCAGAAATACACCTTAAAATCCAGTATTTTATTATTAAAACTCACTTTGCAAAACCTTACGTTTTAGTATGCTTTCAATAACTCAGCATCAGAATAGCTGCCTTATGATAACTTCAAATAAGGTAACTTATTCAAGTTACCAAAAAGTTAATTCCAACTAAATATCCACAGTGTGGCAAACTCGCTTTCTTAAAACAGAGGCATTTGTTACGGTGAATAGCAAGTCCAGTTTGATTAACTTGGCTTGAAGGTTTATTTCCTACATGTCAGAGCACATACTTACGCAAGGACATAACATTTAAATGACTGGATGGAGCAGCGTTGTTTATCCACCGCCTCAGACTCGCTTAGCTATCAAGACTACTTTCACAACAGACCCAGAAACGCTTGTTGAGAGCAAAACTCTTACGTACATCTCGGAGCCTCTGAATTCCGAGCTCTTTTGCTCATTTTCCTGCGACTGCGTAAAATCCAGCGCTCTTTTCGTGTCCTTCTTTTGGAAGAGTTTCAACGAAAGCCGGTTCTTTTTCGACGGGCTCCCTCTCGCACCGCTGTCACTCGGCAACACCCCGGGCATCTTTCCTGGCGCGGAGAGGAGCGCGGGAAGCGGCCAGCGCGGCCGGGAAGCTGCAACGGGCGCTCACACCTGAGGCACACACACACACAAGCGTCGCCATTTACTTTCCGTGCGGGAAGCACCAACCGGAGCTGGAGCAGAGCGCGGCCCGGGAGCCCCCCGTCTCTGACAGACACCCCCCTCCTCAGCAGCACCGCCTGCACCTCCCTCCGGCCCGGCCCGCCCGCCCTCACGGTCCCGCCCGCCCGGGAGGCCGCTCTCCCGCCGGTGAGGCCGGCACATCGGGCCCGGGCCCCGCGGGGCTGCCGGCGGGGCCGCCTCTCCTCACCGCTACATGCCGGCGCGGCGCGGGCCGCCGCCGGGACCCGCCGGTTGCCATGGAGACCGCGGGGCGCCCCGGCGCCGCTCTCCCCACCACGGGAAACTTGGCGCGTTTTCCGCGCCGCCAGGACCCCGCGCCCTCACCCCTCCTCGCGCCCAGGCGCTCGCAGCCGCCCTGCTCAAACGCCGGAGCGGAAGCTACCGCCGGCGCCAGCCAGAACAGAAGGGCCATGGTGACGGGCCAGCGGCGAGTCTCACACCGGCTTACGGCGAGCCGAGAGGCACCTCTGCAAGGGCACGGCGAGGCAGCGTCTCCGTCGCTGCAGTCAGGCAATGCGGATGCCAGCCCACGGGGTCCTGCGTAGGCGCGCGCGAGCGCTGCTAACGGCCCGGCCTAAGGAGCTCAGGCTCGCAGAGGGGAGGGAGGAGGATGGGAAGGCGGCTGGGACGAACCATTGCGCCGAGATACCCCTCTTTTCCCCCCTCCTCCAGCGGCGGTGGATTGGTCCGGCTGTAGCCCCGCCCCGTCCCCGCCTCCGCCAATCAGAGCGAGAGGCGCGCGGCGCACGGCGCCGCCGTTGGAGCCCGGTGAGGTAACGGCAATGGCTGGCGGTGTCAGAGCGTTCGGGGCGGGACGCGGCTGGACCAGCCCCGTCCTCTACATACATACATACGTACATACGTACATACGTACATACATACATACATAACATAACCGCTCCGTAACTCAAGCTTTACCCTCCCAGCCTCCATGACATCCGCGCTAAGCGGCTTTAGCAGCACAGCTACGAAGAACGCAATAAATCAGAGTTTACGGAGGCTTTTAAGGCTGAAAAAAGTCCTAGTGTAGGGATCAGTACGCTCACAGAAGAGGGTATGTGGGAAGATAATACAGATTACTCCATTCTGCTCTTTAAACTACACAGAAGGTTCGATAACAGCCTTTATGTATAAACAATGTCCAGTGACTCTGAGGACGGCTTGGAGTAAATACACCTATTGCCTGTCATGTATATGGGGTAGCTACAGATTCCATCACACTGTTTACAAAGGCCCCTTTCCACAGAAAAGCTAAGACTTGGTTTCTTTTTCCAGACTAATACTGTTTTTGTTTTGAATAAAAGCATCTCGGACGAGCTAATGAGAGGTTGTAAGATACATCTTGGAAATGTATTAAAGTAAATTTCAGGCTCCCAAGACCTTCATCAGGAGGTGCTTTCTATGCATAACCTAAAGAGAGATGCACTTCCATTTTCTTTTAATAAAAAGAGTTAAGTATTTTAAACCTATTGTCACCGAGCATCTGCAGCACACACAATTGTTCTGTTTATGATGAAAGACCTCAATCATCTGTTCATGGCTTCACTTGCTGTGAGTTATGAGCTCTTGTCTTTACATATGCGATGGCTTCCATATTCCACAAACACATCTGGCTCTGAAGACTGCTCTGTATTTACTCCATATAGAATCATACATAATGCCTTACATTTTTCACAGCTCTTCTCTGGCAGGGCTTGGATAGTGCACAATGGGAGAAACACGATGGAGGAGTTGCTGGAGTAAGTATTTTTTGCACATCATGGATCTGCTCCTTTAAGTCTGTATATTGTGATGCTATGTAATGTAATGTTGCCCCAAAAGGTCAGAAATCTATTAAAGATTCAGCCTTTGGAGGAATAAGGAGCTCCATGTGTCAGTCAACACTTCTTCATCACTGGTGTTACTAACTGTGTTAAAAGGAAAGTCTGTTAAGCTAGAATACAGTTTTATTGCAATTATATCTGAGACTCCACTGGAAAAGTTTTGCAAAGGTTTTCTAGGTTACTGAGTAAGATATTTTATAAGATTAGTTTCATAACTGACTTCAAACCATGCCCAGACTGCCTTAGCATCCTTTCACCTTGGACGGAGGTACCCTGTATTTGAGTACTCAGTGCAGAGGTGAAAGAATGGTAGAATCCAGACTGGTTTGGGTTGAAGGGACATTCAAGCTCATCCAACTCCAACCCTTGCCACGGGCAGGGACCCCTTCCACTAGAGCAGCTTGCTCCAAGCCCCTGTGTCCAACCTGGCCTTGAACACTGCCA
>JBCJKH010043794.1:4037-16009 GCA_039877255.1 Loriculus beryllinus
CAGGGGTGTCTGAAAGCATTCAAATGCTGAAACACCTTTGAAGAGAAGACTATTATACACATTCAAGCACTTCAGGCAGTGGCATACCAGACTATAATTCTTAAATTTAATAAAAGGAAGTGTGCTTCTAGAGTCTTTTATGCATGTAGGAAGTTAAGATTGAATTATAACCTGGAACTTCAATTTTCCACCAGTATGTTTGTGCTTGATTACATTTAAGTATCTTTGTCCTGGTTTTATCCATTTCCATTACTTCTGATTTGGGGATTTGAACCAAACTCCCTTTTAATTGCCACATTAAGGAAGAATAAACTTAATTTCATTTTGACAGAAACCAGAGAACAACAGCAGTGATGGAACTGGCTTCAGCAAACAACAATCCAACTCCAGTTGGTGTCCACAGTTGTGGACTAAATGAAATCAACCAACATTTATAGGAATGTTGCACAGACTAAGGGAATGGTATGTGTGTATGTATCAAAAGACAGGAAAGATGATGTATTGGAAAGTGCGTGATGTAGATGGTACGGAAAAAAGGGCAGATACAGTCCTGGGTTTGGCTGGGATAGAGTTAATATGCTTCTTAGTAGCTGGTGCAGTGTTGTGTTTCGGCTTTAGTCTTAGAACAATGCTGATAACATACTGATGTTTTAGTGCTTGTGGAACTGTTGGAACAAGTCCAGAGGAGGGCCACGAAAATGATCAGAGGGCTGGAGCATCTCCCATACGAGGACAGGCTGAGAGAGCTGGGACTGTTTAGCCTGGAGAAGGCTGTGTGGTGAAGCAGCATTCCAGTATCTGAAGGGGACCTATAGAGATGCTGGGGAGGGACTCTTCATTAGGGACTCTAGTGACAGGACAAGGGATAGTGGGTTAAAGCTTAAACAGGGAAGGTTTAGATTGGATATGAGGAAGAAATTCTTTACTGTTTGGGTGGTGAGGCACTGGAATGGGTTGCCCAAGGAAGTTGTGAGTCCTCCATCCCTGGCAGTGTTCAAGGCCAGGTTGGAGGAAACCTATGGAGGCATGGTTTAGTGTGGGGTGTCTGCTTATGGCAGGGGGGTTGGAACTAGATGATCTTAAGGTCTTTTCCAACCCTAACTATTCTATGATTCTATGCTGATCAAGGCTTTCTAAGTGTCTCATGCTCTGCCAGGGAGGAGGGATACAAGAAGCTGGGAGGAAGCAGAGACAGAACACCTGACCCAAACTAGCCAAAGAGGTATTCCATACCACAGCACATCATGCCCAGTATATAAACTGGGGGAAGTTGGCCAGGAGCTGCCAACTGCTGCTTGCGTCAGCCTAGGTATCAGTCAGTGGGTGGTGGGGAGTTGTATTGCGCATCACTTGTGTTTATTGGGCTTTATTCCCTTGTCTGCCTCTTTCCTATTAGTACTGATATTATAATATTTCACTTTACTTCAATTTCTAAATTGTTCTTATCTCAGTCTGAGGGTTTTACTTTTTTCTAGTCCTCCTTATCCTCCTCCCACTAGTGGTGTGTAGGATGAGTGAATGAACAGCTGTGTGGTACTCAGTTGCTGGCTGGGGTCAAAACATTAAAAGCTCATGTATTTTTTTACCAATACAATGAAGTCTGCTGCAACTTATTCTTAGGTTAGACTTGATATTTACAGATAAATCATTGCTTCCAACATAGCAAGGAAATTACAATGTTTTTGTGAGGTGGGAAGAAAAGGGTCACAGGAATTATTTCTTGTTTTACAGCCTTCTGTAAAGGCTGTAAAGTGGGAGGAGAAAGATTGTGCGTGCTTCCGTAGGAATATGGAAATGATGGGGAAATTATCTGCAACTTTCTGAATAATAACTTGGCGTACATTAGAGTATTCTTGCACTGCTGCTTTTGCTATGCAACAAAGTCTATTGTGCAGCAGTGGGTAGGTGCAGTCGTCAAAAGAAAGGGGAATTATCACTTGTTTGTTTGTGTGTGCATATAGACAGTAGCAGTTTGAGTAAAACCAGGCATTCCAGTGGCGGGGAAGGCCTTGCTGTTTAATAGAAATGCACATTTTGAGTGAGCTGACAAAGGCATCTTACTACTTAAATGTGTACATACCTTGCTTTATTTTCTTAAAGTCGGTCAGGAAACAAGGACACATTAGTATTAGAAACAATATTGGCAAAGAAGGAAAAGAGGTAGAGTAATTGGATTCTTTTAGTTTTTACTTAATGAAAAGCTGTAGATGAGTGTTGGGAGATTTTGTTGTTTTTTCTTTTTTTGGGGGGGTGGTTTGTTTGCTTGTTTTTCTTGATATTTGGTGTTTTTTTACCAGGGTCTTGCAGATGAAGAGTGCAAGGTCTTTGATCTATTGATCAGAGGATCAGAAAAGGGTGTCTGGAAATCTCCTTTGAGAGCTCTGATAGCAGGACTTGTCAGGGGATCACCCAGGCTTAACGAAGTTACGTTAACAAAACCAATACTAAGGTGAGAGTTTCCTCCAAACCTGCGGGATTGTTGCCTTACAAGCTACTAAGGTTATTTCTCTGAACAGAAGCTTCCTTCCTTCTTTGCTCCAGCTCAAAGGCAAAGCAGGGATACTCCGAGCCAGAAGGTGGCAGGCAAAGCCCTTTTGTACTGCACATGTAACAGAGATCCAGTCATCTTAAATGTGATTGTTTACTGAAGTCAAAGCATAAGTTTTCCTTATGTTAAGTCTGGAAGATTTGGTTTTGTTTTCTTTTTTTCTTTTGCAGCTTGAAAGATGCTTGCAAACGTTTTATGTAAAATTCAACAAAGGTGGCATGAGTCCCAGTCAGCAAATCCCCTAAGCGGTGATCCAGCTGACATAGAAGTTGCATGGAGACTCTGATGAGTTGCATGGAGACTCTTGATGTTGAGCTAAGGCTCCTCACCTGGTGCTGCTCCAGCAGACTGTTGTTTTTTCTTGGGGCAGGGAAGAATTTTGTTTGGCTGCAGTCACCTGTTGCTCTTCAGGAGACTGGAGGACAACATTGTCTTACTGTAACATGTTTACAAGGGTCTTTACTGGGGTAATGACCTGGGTGTTCATCAAGCTGTATGGACATTATTAACTCTGCTTTTGGAGCTGGACAGAGACTAGCTATGAAAAAACTCTGGGGTAGAGGTCTGGGATTCTTACATTGGAACTATAAAACATTGGAGACCTCTGCTAGGTGGATGATGTAATTTTTTCTTGCAGTGTTTTGTTTTGTGTTTTTATTTTTTTAATTTTTTTTCCCCTGTTTGATATATGTAAAAAAAAATTACTTGGTACAGGACAGAAGATAGAACTATGAGTGGTGGTGAGAAGGCCAGGAGACTGAAAACAGGAATAAAAAACTGACTGTAACAACTGGTGAAAACAATTTGTGAATATTAAAGAATCTTGTTACCTTGGTAATTTAACAACAGCAAACTGCAGTGAAGAGATGGGAATAAAAGTAGCTTGTACATATGAGCAGGTAAAGACAAATCTGAAGCAAGGGAGAGCTGTCTATAAATGCAGTGTACCCCAAGGGAACCTTACAGTCTCTGTTAAGAAAACTGTTAATAAACAATAATGGCAGCACAACTCCGGGACTGACATGATACATGAAGCTCCTCTCCTATACAATGCCATCTCTAGTGCAGAAGAATTTCTTAAACATGTTAAGTGCTGTCGTGATTTAAGCCCAGCCGGTAACTCAAAAACACGCAGCCACTCACTCACTCTCCCTCTTCTTCCTCCCCCTGCTCCCAAAGGGATGGGGAGGAGAATCGAAAGAATTAACTCCCACCCGTTGAGATAAGAACGGTCCAGTAACTAAGGTATAACACAAACCACTGCTGCTGCCACCAATAACAGTAATGTTAAGGGAAATAACAAGGGAAGAGAATACAACCACTCACCACCTGATACCCAGCCAGACCCAAGCAGTGATCTAACCCTTCTGGATAACTCCCTCCAGTTTATATCCTGGGCAAGACGTGCTGTGGTATGGAATAACCCTTTGGCTAGTTTGGCTCAGGTGTTCTGTCTCTGCTTCCTCCTGCCTTCCCCTCCTCCCTGGCAGAGTGTGAGACTCAGAAAGTCCTTGGTCAGGGTAAACATTACTGAGCAGCAACTAAAAAGATCGGTGTTATCAGAGCTGTTCCTAGGCTGAAAGTCAAACACAGCACTGCACCAGCTACTAAGAAGGTGGAAAAATGACCCCTATAGCTCAACCCAGGACAAGTGCCCAGTGTTGCTGTGTTGGGTACATGATGCCTAATGTTTACCTTAGTGGGTTTCCCTATTATGTCACATTGAGGACAAGGACTTGTAAATCCCCAGGTGTCAGGCTCACTCTTAGGTTCTTTTCATAGTTATTTACTAAGTCTTTACTGTTTATGCCTCCTTACTATCTTGCAGCACAAGTAAATTACTAATTTGCTCTCTGGTGACGATCTAGCTAGTTCAGACACTTAAGGGAGTAAAAACCTTGAGATTACCCTGGAACTAATGTCTTCTATGGAAAAATCAGTCATGGCTCAGAAAAATTGCAGGTCAGTTTTATTCAGTAAATTAGACTTTTACACTGATTCTTACCTGGCAAAAATACCTCTAGCAGGGAATCCAGTCAGAGGTGTTGTTTCCTCTATTCAGTTTTTAGTGTCATGTGTTTTACTTCTGTCAGGAATAAATGAAATCTGTGACTGAGCTGGTCAAGTAGCAGAAATAACAGTTTCTCACTAGAACTAGAGACATTTTGTGGAAGTTTCACTGAGGGATGTAAACTTGACTCTTTATTTGAAGCATATTTGTCTGCAGATTTCTAAGAGTTTCTGCCTCTTCCTTCCAGTTATTATAGCTTGTTTCAGAACAAAACAAAACCAGACACCTCTGAAGTACGGAAGTTTCTGGCTGCAGAATGTTCTTAACTGTCACTGCAATGTCACAGCTAACATCAGGAGAGGCAGTGGTGAGACTAGCTGCTGCTTCTGTTGTGTGTTACCCAAGCTAGCCACCTCAGAAACTTTTCTGGGGGTGTATGGAAAGAAATTATTTTCTTCTAATTCATTCGATGGAGGAGGCTGTTTTTACAAACACCCTAAAAATGTGCTCTGAAATACATTTCTTCCAGTTCACAGACCCTTCTGTGATGGAAATATGTTTTAATTAAGTCCCTGTGGTAAGACAATTTCCTCTGCTAAAGAGGATGGAAAGATCAAGGTCCCATTTCCATTCTTAAATCCAAAAGGCACAAAGTTGATTAAAATTGCCTTGTGTACACCCTGCTAAAGCTGAAGAAAAACAGAACCTCCTTTTAATTTGGAGATGCTAGAAGCTACATCATCTGTGATGGACAAAGGATGTTCTTGGAAGCTCTGATTGCAAAATCTGTGAACATTGCATTCATATTTGATTTTTGTCCTTCAAAGTCCCCAAAACAAGAAGAAAAACGGTGCCCTGAAGACACCATTTGAGTCACAAAATGTCATTGATAATTTAAGTCATTAATAGGCATCCCCTTATGCTGTAATTATTTATTGATTTTTATGTAGTATAACCGTTATGCACAGCATTCATTGAACTGATGTGGTAGTCAGCAAATTTTAAAATTAACTTATCTGACCTATTTTTATCATCAGAAGCCAGCTGTATAAAACAATGAGCTTATGAATTGTTACAAATTAAAGAGGAAAAGTTGGCAGAAATAATTAGTAGAATGTGGTGGTTTTCCCCTTGCACTCTGAAAAAGCATGTGTGAGCCAAGCCCTACCAAAAAGCTTCCATAATATTTGTATTTCTTTACAATTGGTCCAATTTCCCAATAGCCCATCTAATCTTATATCCTGTCACACAGAATGGCCATCACGCAGGTGCATTGGAGGACAATTCAAAATCTGTGAAATGGAGATAACCAGTTTGAGGCAGCTTTTCCTCTTGTTCAAAGGCAGCTAGCACTGAGAAGCAACACTTTTTTTTAGTCCCACAGCTGAATGTGAAGTACAGCCTTGGAAAAGAGACAGGAGTTGATTTAACTACTAGTTTGTGGGGTACACAGATTGCCACTGGGTGAGTACCTTTTATTCACCGTTTGAATTTGACTCCAGATTTTCACCCGTTCTTGCTTCATATCCCCTTTCTGCCATGGCACCTATCACACCATCAAAACAGAACCTTGGAGAGAGATTTGAAGAATTGGCACTTTCAAAACTAAACAACAAACAGTGGCAATTTTGAAGTGGGTGTGTGTGTTTTTAGGGGGAATGTTAGTGCAACCATTTTTCTCTACTAGGCAGGAGATTTTGCAGTATTTAATGTATAATAAATAATAATGCACACAAATGTATGAAAGAATTTTATGAATTGTTGAATCAAAGTAAGCCTAGGTTTCCTTTTGGAAATCTTAGCTTAGTAAGAAAATATGGGTTTAGTATCTAAAATGGTATTGGGGAAATGAGGAAATAGGCTTGAAGGCTTATGCAAAATAAAAACCTGTGGATGAACCTGACAAATTCCTACCACTGTTATTTGAGATGAGGCAATTATCCTTTCTGAAGTTTCAACAGCCCTTGCTCATTGTTTCCACAAGTCTCTTGATGGACCATGTGGTTTTACAGAAACAAAACTTTCTCTGCCTTATCTCTCTCATTCAATGATCTTTAATCCAGTAGATGAATGAACATGAGGAACCTACAGGTGTTAGGCTTGTGGGCTTGTTTTGCTTTTCTTTAGGGTAATAGTGCCGTGACTAAAGCTAATCTATCACTCTATAAGGAGCCTGCACAGTAAATACAGCCCAAGGCTCTTGGCTGTGTGACTTAAAATGTAACTGTTACGTATGCTGACTTTTCATGCACAGCCCTTGCAAAATTTGTGGACAGGTTCTTTAATGATCTAAGAAAGCTCAAAATAGAAGCAGAGAAGTGCTTTTGAGGTAGAGGTCAAAGCCCCCTCCTTTTTCTATATTATGCATACAGAGTAAATATATGTTCCTTTACAATCTCTGAAAACTCAAATTCTCTCTTAGGCAGACACTATAGCAGTATCCTTTTGGGCTTTTACCTCCAGAAGCTGTCATTGAAGACAAATCTGCAGGCTGTGAAAGAGAGAGCAGAGGATCAGCCATCCAGTGTCCTTGAGGAACGACAAATATTTTTTGCTGAGGTGGATGGGGAGGAGGAGGAGGACAGGGATTGCCATAAAGCACATTTTTATGATAACTGAAGTAATGAATTCAAATGAAAGAAATAAAATAGAGGTTTAGAGTGGAAGTGCCATTTCAGTTTTAAGTACAGTATTGCTACTGCAAAGCTGTAAATTAAAACAGGGTAGTTACGTAGGAAAAAATAAAGCAACAAAAGCAGAGTCCTTGTTAATAGGAAACTTGTAGGAGCCCTGCCCCTAATAATTGAAGTACATACACGCTGGGGTTGTCTTGCCTCTGCTCTCAGCTAGTAATTAACAGGGTTGGCAGAAAACTGTGAGGAGCAACTTGCGCAGCAGGAAACTTATTTTTGCTAACGTTTAAATGCTTGGTTCTCTGATCATGGGCTGGAGATCTGTAGCTGATTCCTGTGGTGTGCTTTTCTGAGAATGATACTTGTAGAAATTCATAGGTCACTATGCAGTCTTTAATAAGCACTTCTCATGTGTTTTACCTATGTCTTTTTATTTTCAGTGGCTCTAAGCCTCTATACCTATCTTAGTGACACCAAGTTATCAAGACCTTGAAATTCTACCATCTTGTTCTGCCCAAGCAAGGAGAAGTCTGTGGGAAGATCAATTTTATAATATTTTTTCCTCCCTTCTGTTTTATTCTCTTATGAATAGACACTCCTTTTCAAGAATTCATGGAAGGCTACGGGTGTTAGATTGAGAGATGGAGGGAAAAAAACCTCAGAAACTGGTCTTTAAAAAAAAAATACTCAAAAGAAATAACAAGTCAATTGGTATTTTACTAATGACTTATAGGCAAAGGATAAATGATGGTCAAATCTCACTGAATGGAGAGAGAAAGTTTCTTTTGATTTAGTGTTACAGTAGGTGGAACTGCAAGATTCAGATACAACCTCACTGACTTTTTGCTGCCCTGTAGTTCATTACCGCTGCTTCATTGCTAATGCTCACAAGTACTCATTCTGGCCAAGGAGATACCTATAAACCTTAAAAAGAAGCTGAGTTAAGGAGCTGTTAAATCCCAGGAAGTAATGCACATCGTTAGTTTAGAGCTTTCTCTGCTCTAATATGTAATGAAACAATACATTTTCTCTAGAAACCACTTTTCATCTCAAAGCACCCGCATGTATTTATACTGCTTTGGAGGCTACAGGCTAGATATGTAGCTTGTGTGTGTTCATGGGAGTCTTAAATGAGAGTGCTATTCTTATTTACACTTAGCGAAAATGTGTTCTTGTATATAAAGTACCAGCTATATATTGTCTTAAAACTAGATTGTGTCTAACACACAATGAACGGAAGAATGAAAATGAAACAAACTGCCATTGACAGTATCTGAATATCTGTAATGCTGTGAGTTGAAGTTGGTTGACTTTTGGCTATTTTCTTGGGTAGCTCTAAATCTGATGTATACAAGGATGAATGCATCAGACCTGCTTCCTCCCTGTGGCAAAACAGAAATGCTTCTATGGCTCTAATGTCACAGATAAAACATGTGTGGCTCAAGGTTAAGACATTCTTGTCACAAAAAGCTGATGTGTCTTGTGAGTGGATGCAATTGCAGAATTGATTTTAAATAGCTTCCTACTGCTGCTTTCATCCTGAGAATATGCTAAGTTGCTTTGCAGACAGAGGTCTAAGCTTTTTGAAGAAGCAATTCTTCAAAATTGAAGGGACTTCAATGAGTTTCTGGCTAGAATTTGTCATCTTCTGCTGATGATTGATTCAGGCAGGATGTCTCTGAATGACTTGTAGTCACTTCATGACACAGAACTTATTTTGCTTGCACGGGAAGGGTTAGAACCCTGCTCCTAATCAGACAATCATTCACTAGTTCTTAACACAGCGTGATCTCTACCTATTTTTCAGGTAATTCAATGGAGTTTCACTAAATAAGCATTTATAGTTTAAGTTAGAATTCTTTTCTCACCCAAAACTGGTGTAATGCCCCTGCCTAGTAATTCTGTCCAAATATGGCCTGAGAATTATGAACCTGATCCATAATAGGTGTTCAGCTTTATTCTGAAACCCATCATGATAAAGCAGTAAACAAGAAACATTTCTTGTATTGAAAGGGACATGTTTTTTGAGGGAGAATTTCTGTTCTAAAATTGAAATAGGATAGCTGTTTTCCAAAAATGCATAGAGATTATAGGTATGCAAATACAGCATCTACTTCATGGCAACATTTTCATTTATTTGCTTAGCATTAGGCCTATGACCCTATCCATCTGTAGTGTCATCCCAATAGACTTATCTGCAGTAGAGAGAGATTGCTCTCAGCAGCAGGGCCTCATCCTTCATTTCTGAGAGCTAATGGGATCACAGCCTGGGATCAAAAGTTTACAGTGAATCAATAGTCACAAATGTGCACTCATAACTCTCTGTGCAGAGAAGACCTACATAGTGACCTCTGTGAAGGGTCTTATAAATAGGTCTCATTCCTAAAGGTTTTGACTTCTTACTGTGGTAGAGATATTTGACAGAATATCAGTGCTATGGTGAACAGCTTTTATCAGGTTGTTTGTGCTGAGCTCTCAGTAGATAAGACACATGCACCTGCCCATCACACTGCCACAACTTTTTGTCCAACCATGTCCTATCAATTTAGTCTTTATATTAATTCTCACACAGTAAAATGAAAAGGGGTAGGGGAAAAAGCTCAGTCTATCATTGCAGTGGAAGGAATTGCTGAGGAAAGTAAGAGAATAGCTTCTTTTGTCTGGACTCCTTGAAAAATTCAGATAGCAATGTATAATTATTTTATCTTTTATTTTTTTTCTTATGGAACCTCATCTGTTATGACAGAGGGAGCATATTTACGGGGGCAACTCACACATGGGTTAAGTTCACTCTTATAAGTAAATATGTATCTTGCATTTAGTTGTTTGGTGCCTCTTCACATCTCTTCTGGACGTCTGAATTCTTGTAGGGCAGTTTACATTTAATTCAGAGGCCACTTTCAAATTCTTAGTCTTGAAATTATAAGAAATAATTAGTCAAATTATTATTCCCCACATTATTCTAAACTACTGTAAAGCAAGCAGATAACATTCCTCTCACGCATGCTGTATCTCAGATCAAAAGCTTTTCTCATTGGGTTGCAATGCCAGATTTATCTCAGCAGTGGGTCTTGGTCCTGTTCTCTGCAGATGGGAGAAGTACCAGGTGCACTTCCTGCACTATGTGTGAGCTTGCCTCTTGTATTCCAGGCATGCTCTTTGCAAAGATGTAGCTCATCTCTGAGGGCAGTGATAACAAACCTGGTGTGACCAAGTCCAGGTCAGTGCTACTTGGAGCACTGCTATAACAGCTTGCTGAAGCACCTTGCAATAGATCATCCTTTCTTATCTGCTTTATTTTTCTTGAGGAAATAAATCACTTGCTAGTAGGCGAGAAGCCGTGTGGCTTTAACACATACTCGCTTTTCTTCTTAAAGGGAAAAAGATTATGCTTACAAAGAAATGGGGACAATGCTGTGTCCTTGATTTGTTATTGAATGTGGAAGTAAACTAAGGTAGGATAAAGGATGCATTTATGAAGTATGCAAACTACAATGCATAAGCTAACAAGTTTTAGTACTGGAATGTACATAGGGAAATTAGTACTTGAGTACATGTTACTCCATGGTTGTGAGCTCTTGATTCAAATCCCTTTACAATTCACTTACCAAACAACATGCATGAGAAGTACATTTTTTATTTTTTTTTTTTTTTACCTAAGGAGATAAAATACAGTAAGCCACAGTAAATGGAATTAATTTCTATTTCTTTGGAAATCTTTTGAGTGTATTGAATTTCGAGGAGTTTATTTCCCACTGTGATTTCAATATTTAGTTCCTGGTCTGGATCTCTTTGAGGGTTTGGGCTGAGACCATCTGGGAACCTCAGGTCCAATAGCTGGTGAGCACTAGATGACAAAAGCCAAAGCATTTAAAACACTTTGTTTGGCACTCTAGTAACTGATAAGTTAATGTACAGAAAAAGGAGAAGGAAAGAGAAAACAGTTGGTTATTGCTGGTGCCACAGGTTCCCGGTAAATGTAGAGCTTGTTTTAATCTGAAAGTAATCTCTATTATCTCAAGCAGGTTCTTTTTTCTTAATTTACATCATAAAAAGGTATCTATTTACTTCAAATCATCGGAGTCTGATTGGCCAGCCTTTCATCACTTCTCCAGACTTGACACTTTTCCATATATGCAACTAAGAGTTGGTTTTCCTTATCAAATCAAGTATCACATTTAAAGATCTGTAACACACTAGAAACAGCAGGCTTCTAGGATTCATTTTTTGGTTTTGGTTTTACATTTTTTTTTCCCAAAACTGCTGTATTCTTATTCCACAGCACATCAAGTGACCCCCAAACAGGATCCTCATTACCTGAATGTTGCTTACAGATAGTTTCTTCTCCTTAGTGTAGCTATCCTTTGATTTTTTTTTTCTGTTGTCAATTTAAATCGCATCATTTACAACTACATAAATCGCTGATTATTCCCTTTTTTAGTTTAAAATGCTTTTGAAACAGAGCTTTGATCTGTTATCTGTTAACTCTGGGGTTTTACCTCTCAAAATATTACCTGTATTTTTTCCACATGTACCTTTTGTCACATGTAGAGTCTGCTTTCATTTGCTTCAGAGCAGCTGAAGGTCTTGTTCTATGAAATTTGTGATTGCTTAGATTGATTATGAACTGATGGTAAACAATAAAAATAACTGAGTAAAACAGCAAAGAGGAATTAAGGGTGAGGATTAAACATAGTCAGTGTCTGCAGTGACTAATGCTGAGTGGCTTGACTCCCCAGCTAAACCAACAATTGAATTTGATATGCAAGTTCCCTGAGAG
>JBCJKH010043801.1:0-17147 GCA_039877255.1 Loriculus beryllinus
TGGTGGAGAATATATCCAGGGCAGTGGGCTACAGGAGAACATATTTGAAGGAGGCCTACAAGGATGCCAGAGAGGGATTGTAGTGATAGGACAAGGAGTAAAGGGTTTAAACTTGAACAGGGGAAGTTCAGGTTACATATAAGGAAGAAATTCTTTACTGTGAGGGTGGTGAGGCACTGGAATGGGCTGTCCAAGGAAGCTGTGAATGCTCTATCCCGGGTGGTGTTCAAGGCCAGGTTGGACAGAGCCTTGAGTGACATGGTTTAGTGTGAGGTGTCCCCCACACTAAACCCAGGGGGGTTGGAACTGGATGATCTCAAGGTCCTTTCCAAACCTAACTATTCTATGTGTCTATTCTATGCCTAGAATAATGAATGTATGAAGTTGTTGCAATGCATGAGGGGAAGTATTTTCTGTCCCGGCTCCTTTGAGACCAGGACTCGATACAATAGCAGAGCTCCAGGTCCCCTCCTGCTCTGGGACACCACATGGCCCGGTGAGGCTAATGCAGGTCAGGCTGGTCTGATGGATTTGTGATGATCACAAAGCCACCCTTCACTTGTGCTCTCCTCCAGCATACCATGACACACATTGGTTTGAACCTCAGCCTAGCCAGAGGTTTCTCTGTACTGTTTGCTGCCTCTGGCAGTGAAGCACACAAATCAATCACACGAGGAATGCTCTATTGAAAGGAAGTCCACATCCAATCTACTCACCCCTGAAGAAAAACACTGCATGTTAAAGGAAAACCCCCACAATGCAGGAATGTGGGTGAGCCTGCTGCAAGCTCTGAGCTACAGGACAAACCAAGGATGCAACAAAACCCACCTTTAACCATCAAGTCCTTGCTGTTCAAGTCTCCCCAACCCTCCTTGTGCTCATTTTCACCATACACAAACACGAACTGAGTCTGCAAACGTCCCTCCCTCACTTCCCTGTGGCTGGTGGCACTCTGTAAGCTGCTCCCCACTACCCTCCTTGTCCTCCAAACATACCAGTCCTGCCTAGGTCAGATCATAGGTTTGCTTTTCAGGCAGGAATGCAAATAAACTGTGCATGCTCTTCACCTGGTGGCCACTTAGGGGAAAATGGGGCTTCCTCAGAGGTGACACACACTGCCCTGCTGTTACTCTACAGTGCTGTGGTCATCCTGTTACCACCATCCCTCTTCACACGCTGGTCAATTAGGAACTGCAGGAAAGCAGCAAACCTGCACAGCAGAGACTCAAAAATACAAAGCTAGAAGAGCAATATTAGGGCACATGGAAAGCAGGAGCATGTTTCAAGGACCATGAGGCATTTTCAAGGACAAAGTGCTTGTGTTTACCCTGTACAGATTAAGACCTGGCCTAGCTAGCCTTGGGAGAGCTGGAGCTAATGCCCCTTAAATCCTCCTTGCTTGCTTGCTGTCCAAGCCTACTAAGACATGTTGGCGTTTTCTCTGAAATCCTGAACTTTACCCTTTTACTAACGCCTGCAGAAGGAAGGAAACAAAGTCTATTCATTAATCACATGAAGGATCAGGGTGGCCGGCCCCATTTCATCAGCCATAATTAGCACATGAGCTCTCTGCCCCTCACGAAATCTGAGCCTGGGATGGCTGGGGACAGCAGCAAGGCCCTAAAAACAGGGAGCACAAGAGGCAGGGCACGGCTGCCCGCCCAGCGCTTTGCCTTGTGGGGCTCATCAGGCAGTCTATACTTATGTGTGCAAATGAGAACTCCCCGGGGAGGAGGTTATCAGAGAGCTTATGAATGCCATCTCCCTCCAAGCCTGAAACCAAGTAGCTGTTGAACGTACAGGAGGCCCTTCCTGGGGCCACTTCAAAGCCACATTGTTCTGGCAGCCAGTGAGGTTCTCCGGGTGTGACAGCACTGGGGTTTGTCTGATTCCAGTCTGCAGCCTCACAAATTGCTTGGATTGACCCAGGACTGCTGCGGACTGCGCTAAGGGTTGAACCAGAGCATCAGCTCTTCCCCTGCCTGGCATTTGATGTGCTCCTGCTGACTGTAACCGGGTTATAAAAGTGAGGTGGAATCATAAGATAAGAACTCCCAGCTGGGCACAACTGACACAGCAGGGCTGTACGTTGCTACGTGCTGAGTGAACTTCACAGCTCTGCTTCTTCTTGAGTTTATCGTCTCTGCCCTTGTGGCAAGAGCGAGCTTGCTGTGGGACTGGCAATCCCACCCAGCCGTGCCTGCAGCAGCACACTGGCACTACAGTCAATAGCCTGGAGAAGTACAGGAGCTGGGAACGGAAGGTGCTGTTCCCTTTGCTCCCCACCACAGATTTGAAGCATGCATAACCAGCCAGGTTCAGAAGCCTCTGACATGCTCTGCCATAGCTTATCAGAGACTACCTGTCCCTCCTCCATGTCAAGCGTTCCCTACAGTGCTCTCTGTCTTGCTGGCTTTCCATTCCTCAGCAAAGCACCAAGCATCTTCTCACCCATTTCAGGTGTTTGAGGGCACAAGCGTTTTATTGCATGAGACAGTACAGGTTCAGCACAAAGCAACGCAACAGCCTTTTCTCCCAACCTGCATTCAGTTCATACTCTCCCTGGTCCAAATCAGCATCCTGTACAAAGAAGTCTCCTTCCTAAGCCTTGTGCTTTTGCTTCCCTTGAGGAAACTTCAGCACCAGCTCAGTCAGGACTCCACCATTTATCTGCCTTGCTCCTCCAAAGATAGAGGTGACAACATGCTTTCTAGAGAGAACAGAGATATGGCTCCACACCTAATTAGAGGATGGTGATGGACACAGACTTGTGCTGCTGACATAGTGCTGTGGGTATTTGGGTCTCTGAACTTCTCCTGCTCCTTTCCTGTGACTCAGCTCATACTCTGGAGTATCAAAACAACCCTTCAGTTGCTGCCTTTGCCCCTTATCCTCCAGACAGAGTGGTCACAGCATACAAGGCAGTACCCTTTTGAGAAGCAGTACCCTGCAGGGACCCATCTGGCTGCAATGAGAGCAGAGCATTACTGATAACAGTTGTTGCCCACCAGCTCCCAAGGTCCCAACTCACAGAGAGGGGTGCAAGGACACCTGCAAGCTGGGATCCAAATGGCTACTGGGATTTTTCTGGCATATTGTGCTGTATGTGCCCCTCTTCCTCACCTGTGACCCTCTCTTACCTGCTCCCCCTCTACAGTCTCAACTTTTCCTGGTTCTCATGCTTACAGCAACCCCCAACCATAAAAAAATCCTCTTCATCTCTCTGCTTACACCGTTACTTCTCTCTCTTGCTTGCCCTCACTCACTGAAATAACCCGTCTCTGTCCCTTTTGGTATTGCTGTAATTGCTAGTTAGTCCAGACTTCCAGGGTTAGGAGAGAGCATTGGTGGTTTCCCCTCCATTCTCTCACTCAGAGCACAACCTTGAAATTAGACTTTCCATTTTGAAGTTTCTCTTTGCTCCTCGGTTGAGATGGAGTAGATTTCCCTTTGGGGAGAGGGAATCCAAACAATGATGCTTCAGCACTCTTTGGAAAACTTCCTACTGGCCAGAAGTACTGTGTTTAAAAAAAAAACCCCACATACACAAAAACAAATACCAAAAATTCTCCAAACAAACAAGGCTGTATTCATCTTACTTGGGAAGAGAAATCACAGTCCAAAACCAGGACAGAGGCAGCTTTTGTGACTAAATCTCAGTACTGAGAGTGAGAAGTTAGAGAACCTACTCCTCTGTAATTGACTCATTCTGTGACTGATCACTGAGATTACCTGAGCATTGGTTTCCTTGTCAGCAAAATAAATAGGACTTACTAGATTAACACTGATGAAGGAATTTGAGAACATCACTGCAGTGTGCCACAGAGGATTGCATTTTTTGTCCCTCAGCCTTCACCTAAAGCAATTTTAGACTTTATATGCTCCATCAGGCATACATGACTTTGTCAAAGTCATTTACAAGGACACAGACAGCCCAAAGCAGAAGTGCTGGGCAGGTTTGGTGATCAGGCTAATGGGCTCAACATGCAGATGTCACAGACCTACCAAACAAGTTTGGGTAAGTCATCTTTGCATCCCAAATTAAACAGGGAAGATAGCATTTATCCATGTCCCCAGGATGTTGATAGGTGATGTTCAAAGGGAGAAAAACAGTCATATTTTCAGTCTTCAGCTCTTTCAAGTCTCCATACTGAGTTCCTTTCTCATAAGCTGCACTTCCTACACCCCTCTGGACTCCCATAACCTAAAGTAACCCAATTCATCAACATCTCTCTACTGTCATACCTCTGATACTAACGACTCGAAAATCCTCTCTGACATCACTCTAGAAATCCTTTTTTCTTCTTCTTCTCTGTTTTTTGTTGTTGCTTGAAAATCCCTTGTTTAACTGAAGCAAAGCCCAGAGGGAACCCACTTGCAATCTGTATTGATCAGAAGATTCTGAGGACAAGAACGGATCTGTGACAATTAAAGACAACTTCAGATTGCCTCTACCCAAGCAAAGCCATATCTGATGCAGTCACTGAGGGAATCAAAGAGCATTCATTCTGGAAAGAGAGAGACAGCTTGGCCTGGAAAGCGTGATGAAACATGTGACGCTCATCTGGGGAGATGTTAAAGATCATCTGAGGTTTTTGTTACAGAAAACCTGCCCTGAGGATCCTTCCCCCACCTTGTTATAGTGCGTCTCACCCACCTCTCCCAACACCAGAGCGGCACACCACAGTGTCCCTGGCCCATCATTTGGACAGAGCTCTCGAGGAGCCTCTAGAATAAGTGACACTTATAGAAGCATTACCTAAAGCAGCTGCTTGCTCCCTTCCCACCCCAGGGCAGCAGCCTGTTCACCCATGCACGCACAACAGAACCTACTGAATCAGGGACAAGAGGTTCACAGTGAGGAACAAAGGTCTGCACAAGCGACAAGAAGCAAGATTAAGCAAGTGCCTACATTTGTAGATGGCTGTTGCATGACCTGGAGAGTTTAAATGGGCAATATCAAAACACCCCTCAAGCACAACTTGCACGCACTGACACAATGGGAAGAAAGAGTCTGAGTATTTTAAGCGCTGCATCTCTGTTTTGAGACCTGTGTAGCTGTTGATGCTCTTGTGCTTTCTAACTATAGCATCACTTTGCTCCACTTTCTGCGTCCTTCTCCTGTGTTCATCTAGCTGACCTGAGCACAGGGACTAAGAGAGACACAGGCTGAACTCCTGACGCTGATCCCATTGCTGGAGCTGGGAGCCCCATCAGGACGCCCGTGGCACAGGGGAGGTGCGCTCCATAGAGCCAGCGTTACCTCCCCCTTGTCCCAGGCCTCCATGCTGGGAGGGTTCAGGGTGTGCAGCCCACGCTGGGGTCCCTGGAGAGCTCATCCTTCAGGTGAGGAACACCGTCTGGGTGAGCTGCAGCGCTCCCGGCAGCCCCCAGCTCGGTGATGGCCACCCTGTCACCTCAGGGACAGCGAACCCCCTTCCCGTCTGGAATGCGACAGCCGCTCCCGCCGTACCCCCGATAAGACCCGGTGCCTCCAGCGAAGCCCCCGGGGCGGGAATGGCCCCGAGCCAATCGCGGGCCTCGGGTCTACCGGGCGGGGGCGTGGTTCTAACAACGGGGACGCGGCCCCTTTAAGTGCGGAAACTTCACCTCGCCACCTCAAGACCCCCTCGCGCCCGGATTGGCTGGAGGGGCCGCCGGCGGCACCGCCTCGGGCTGCGCATCTCCTATTGGTCGGCACACGCGTCAGTCAGAGAGGGATTCTCGTCTGATTGGTCCAGTCCCCTCTCCGTCCCGCCGCGAAGGCGGGTGCCGACGCTTCCCGGAGGAAGGGGTCCGGCGGGCGGGAGAGCGCCCCCGGGGGCAGGGACGAGGGAGAGCGGGGAGCGGGGGGAGGGGTGCCCGGTGCCGCGGGGCTCACCGATTCGCTGCCCCACGGGCGAGCTGAAGGGGTTCCCCAGGAGAAAGTCCATCTCCGCCGCGCCGCGATCAGCTGACTCCGCCGCCGCAGCCGCTCACGTGACCCACGCGCCAGGTCGGGGCGGGCCCCCGAGCGGGCCCCGCAGTGACGCCAGCGGGCGCCGCCCGGGAGGGGGCTGAGGCGAGGAGCGGTGCCGCGTCCCGCACCGCCCGCTCGCCCCGGTGCGGAGGGGCTGTGCTGATGGGGTTCGCTTCCGTAACGCTGCGCTGAGGCGTACCGGAGCAACGCGTACTGGCTGGCGAGCGGGGCACCGCCTCCCGCCCCGCCCAAGTTGAAGCTGAAGCCGAGCGACGCCCGGCCCCGGGAAATGTGGGGGTGCTGGTACCGGCGCACATCACCACGCACCCGCACGTTCGCTTCGGGTACCGTGTAGTGTCCTCGCCTTAACGCCGCGAACCCGAGCTGAGGCACGGGAGGGAAAAGCCGAGGTGCTACGTGCAGTGATTGGTGCCGGGTCTCCCTTCGGCAAGGTCTCCGTACAGCGGCAATCCTGGAGCTGTGTTCTGACTGACCGGTGCTCCTGGAAATGGAACAGTTTGCCTGCAAACTGAGTTTAAAGAGTTTAATTGGGATGCGTTGTGCTGAGGGTATCAGTAAAATATTAGTAGTAACAACAGCTGCCGAAAACACAGTGAATGCCAGAAATGAATGACAATACTCCAGATGTTACAAAAGAAAATTATATTGTCAGTACAAAAAAAAAAAACAAAAAAACCAAAACAAACCAAAGTGTCTTTGTACAAGTGTAATCTGGATCAAACAGCAAGGAAATAACAAAAATATAAAAACTAAGTCTTGCCAAAGTTTTCCCTCTAGTACCAAATACCACAAGATACAGATCATACAAAGTGTACAAATTTCAATAAAAATACAATACACCGGGGTTGTGTGTGTGTGTGTTTCATTTGTCAAAGAGGTTTGTTGTACAGATGACACAGCTAAAGCTGATCCCCTTCTGTTCCTTAAGAGAACAGGTCTGCACCTTCACCACGATGCTCTGTTGTGAAGGGCTGGAAACAGCCAGTGATTTTGTATTGCTTCCAACAGCAGACGCTTCAGGACAGGCCTGGATCAGCAGTAGGACTGGGACTGCCTCCCTCCTGGGCCCTTCCCAATTCCAGGCTCACTGCGATTAGTCATGCATTGTTAAAACATGTACACTCTGGTGTGAAGCTTGAATTGAGAACATGTACGATGGTCTGAGAACCTTCTGCCTCCACTGACTGAGAAAACCTAACACTGCACTGGGAAAAGCTCTGTAAGAGACAGACTACCTTGTACAGGCACAGCTGGGGAATACGTGGCAAAGACGAATGGGAGGAAAAACCCTCCTGCACACCTGAGGATTTAATTTAAACATGATTTGGGGCTTAGTCACAATGAGGAACAGCTTACTTTCAACTGCCTTGAAAAACAGAAGCTAAGACTTCAGGCTGGAAGTAAAAAAAGTGTTCTTCTCATTTAAAAACTTCTATAAGGCTGGAATGGCTACAATTTCAGTTGTTCTACCTACCTTCACAAGATAGCCTGTTTCTGTAAAAGCTTTAAAACCTTCCTGGTGTTTCCCCTTACAGCGCCAATGCTTACTACTACACATATAGCTGATTCCTGCAGGAAGTGGGGTGAGGCAAACTTGATTTGTATTTTCCACGCACTGTTGGTGGAGGGAGGGATTTTTGCTTTTAAATCATGTGTATATATACACACATACATAGAGAGTAATATACAGGATAAATTAAAATCTGTTACAGATATTGGTAAAAGTTAAATACATATGAATGTGAACACCACATACATGTACACACAAACACACAAAAGCCTACATGAGAATCGAGTGCTCTCTTGTGGGTCCTCTTCCAGAGGAGCAGAAAACCAAACACTAAGTATGTGGCTGGAAGAAAGGGGAGTTGGTCCAATTCAACCCACATGTGCCTTACTCAGCCATAACTGCTTCAAACTGGTCACTACTCACTGCCTCACAGCAGCACTACGGCTCTGTCAATACTGCTGGTGAAAGGGACAAGCGATCTCAGAAACCAAAGTTGTCTATTCACAACAGAGGTGCAAGATGGGCAGAAGCAATCCCAAGTTTTTCCCATCTGCTTTCAAGCTCTTCTCCATCAAAGCAGGCTGACCATGCCCTGGAAAAATCAGCAGGAAGTTCATTCTCTCAGGCCAATGCAGTTGGTTGGTATGCTGTGCTAATGACAATTTGGATGCAAGTCCACAAGAAGAGATGAAATTTCTTGTAACTTTCCAGCTGACGCTGAAACTTTCAGTTACTACTGATTGAAGAGGGGGTTAGAAGCAGTGACAAGAGGCAAAGACCTCTGCATCTTTGATCCAGCTTTCCCCTCAAGTGGCAGATTTTAAACTGAAAAACATTTAGAAATAGGGCTGGTGAAGAGTTCAGTTCTATTCCTTGGTCCAAAATATATTATCATCTCTACGTGCCCAAAGAATAGCAGAATGCTTTAAGCTGGGAGGGCTATCAGGATGTCATCTGGTCCATCCCGCTGCTTTGAAAAAGTCCAACTAGAGCAGGCTGCTCATTCAGTTTCTGAATATCATCAAGGATGGAGAGCCAACAACCAGTCTGGGCCATCTGTTTCAATTGCCCCTTCTCATGGTGGCCTTTTTCTTCATATCAAGAAGTCCATTCTTTGGCTGCTTCCCCCATTAAACAGTCTGAATTTAAGGCAAGTATCTCAAAAGCTTTCTGAATTCTTTGTACAAAATACTTGGAGATTGGAGGACATTTCACCCACCAACACAAAAGGATTTTCTCAGCTTAACTTCACAACTTTTCTTAAAATAGAAATCAAATAGTTACAATCCTATGTATATACTATACAGATACAAAACTTAAAAACCCTACACACGGAGCCCTTCAGGAGTGCCGGCGTAGTGCATATGTACACAAGTCAGTTCTGTAGAGGTTGAGTACATCCCAGGATCCTTTCCCATCAAAGTCCAGGCATGATGTAGGCGATGTTGTCTAGTGTGTTTGACTGGGAAAAGAAGGTCAGTATTTTTTAGTGTCAGGTAATGACTCAAAATCCTTACAAAATGACACAGACAAGGGTACTAAGTATGTTCACTTGCCTTACAAGTTATTATATGATGAGACAACCCTATTTGTCTGGTTGTCACTACCACTGCTAGGCTTATCTTCACTTTTTGCAAATGAAAGTTAACTAAACATAAAGGTAGCCTCACTATTTGTAAGCACTTGGAAACAATGAAAATGCTTGAGGCTTTCCCTGAGTGACCTCCTCCTTACAAACCCTATACTCTTATCTCTGAATTTGAAACAAACCACATTGGCCTTTTATCACATCAACCACAGGAAAGATCAGTGATAAGGATATAAGCAAAGTGATCAAAGTTTAACACACAACAAACCCCAACACTACTTTACACTCACAAATCCTTTATGAAATTCTGTAGCATAAAAACCAAAACCCGTAAACACACCCACTAATAGGGTGTCAGACAGGAAAAAGAAGTGCCCTCCAGTTTTTCTTGCAAAACTTAACAGAATTCTGAGAATAATAGTCCTTCTTATGCACATCAGAAAACAAGACCCAACAGTATATTATCTGTATGTCCTTCAGATGCAGTATTTCAGTTAGCTCAAACCTGTGGCTGGATGGCTGAAGAAGGCCTTAGAAATATCAACTTAAAATTGCTGAAAACAGAGGAGCTAGAGCTGAACCAGTTGTGACTTTGGAATTCAACAATGCCACCTACTGACCGAAAAGATAAATAACACTCTACATGCAACAGGACCACTGGCAATTTTACCCGGCTTAAAACACCATTGTGGGTATGTATCTCATAGTAAAGATCACAGTACTTCATTTATTATCAAGCCTGATTGCCAGTTTTCAGAAGTGCCTTAATCCACCTAAAGCGCCATAGCACCTTGTAACAATAAGATGATCAAATTTCCAATACAGGCACCATTAGTCATGTGGTGCCTTTGCTCTGAATGCACTTGGCAAGCAAGAAGGAAAAAAAGCATAGGATGTTTTTCCATGGTTTAGGATGGGAACACCCCACTGACTCAGCTTTTGTGCAGACAGCCAGTTTGTGGGAGCTCACAGCCTAAAACTACCAACTTTTTCGCTGTTGCTAATAGTCATTCTCAAAATGAATCAATGTTTTGGCTGCTCTAACATACCAATTTATATCCCATTTTTTGTTGTTCTCTGCAAGATTTGTTTTTAAACTCTTAACTTTTGCAGACTATATATTTATTTTTCATTTCTGCTCCTCTCCTTCACTGCTTTATTGATGTCTCCTGTTGGAGGTATGACCCCTAATTCCTTTTACGCTGCTGCGATCTTAATCTATGTCCACATCATGCTACATAGATGCCACAAGCTGTTGCTAAACTAGGGCCCAATGTTATGTGTAGTTTAAAGTGGGAAAGAACCTGTAGTTATGCAGTTCCTTAAAACAGAGGCTGCTTTATTTTCCTTGGAGAACGTTACAGCCACATGTAAAAGGCCCTTCTCAATCACATTAGGAATCCTGAGATGACAAGTTATTTGTTGTGCTACTAAAGGAAAAACAGATTGTGCCATACAAAGCAACTAGAAGGTGAGTTTTACTTTTATGAAAATAAGAGCTTTCATAAATAGTTATATTTGTACAGATGCTTTTATTTGATTCGGATGGCTTGGTTCAGTCACTAAAACATGACCTACACACATTGCAATCAATGCTACAAATACTAGGCCAGTTGCCACTGGGAGAAAAAAATATTGCACAGTATCATACAACAGTAACCTCTGAGAGACTTTAAAGAAACACTCCTCTATAAAAGTGTACAGCCAAGACAATTTTCTTATTGCTCTGGAATCATAATCACATCATAAGACTGACGCATAAAAAGCTAGCTGGACTACTGAAATTACGAGAGCTAGAATGGAAATAACCACAAGGAACTCACCAAAATATGCTTAGGGCAGCCATTCAGCTCAGGTAGTTGTGTGGTCAGACATGTTAATGGGCCCAAAGCACAGATGATTGAATCTAAAAGTACTGACAAACTTCCTGAAACAGCCACCATTCCCTGTAAGGAAAGAAAAGAGATACCAATGACTAGTGGAAATTATGGCTCTTTCACAACTGTATCACTTCTCATGCAGATACAGGATCTTCACTCTTGAGCAACTGGTGTAGGATAAAAATAGGAAACAACTGAAAGGGTGAGAAAGTTGTCAGTTGCATAAACCACTTTAATTCCGGAATCTTTTGTAATGTCATTTCTTTGCCATTTTGTACCATCTATTTTGTTATCTACACTAGTCCTAAAGACAATGGCTGGTTTATTATTAAATCTAAAGAAACACTAAGTCTGTAACAAATGCTTTAGTCATTGATATACCTTCAGGAAAGGGAATTTGCTTGTGTGACTTTCTGTGAAGGGGGAGATTTTCCTTCAGTTCTTTCTTTGAAGAACAACCTTAATCATTCACACCAAAACCAAAATGCAAGAACATTTATTTCACTGCTGATAAAACAAGCAAGCATAGTGGCAGGAGGTGATCATATTAGCCATGAGATTAAATTACATTATTTGAGCCAAATGTGTGTTCTCCTACTGGACTGAGGTCTGGAACTGCCTGTCTGTGTGCATTCATGCACTGAATTGCTATCATCTAACAGTAGGTAAACGTTAAATATGACAGCTTCTACATTACCAGGGACGTTGAAACAATAGTAGCCCCTATCAAAGCACTGGCAATATGATACTGCCAGAAAACAACAGGACATGCAGAAACCATCTTGGTAAAGGCTGACAGTTTCTAAGAAGCCTTGAGACTGGACCAGAGACTGGCAAAGACAGCAAGGAAGTACCAGACCCAAGGTGAACATATAGTAAGAAAACACAGGTGAGTATCCCGAACTGTCTTCAGAGACCTAGAGCTGCAAAGGACCTGTCTGTCTTTGATGCCTAAGAAACACGGTGCTTTATTTCATAGAAATCAAAGAACAATGCATCAGAGAAACAGTATGCACCATCTCTAATTTCTCTTCCTAACACAGAAGCATTGGTTAAACTTGTAAGTAAAATAAAACAGTAATCCCCACCACAATCCTGTGTGTGGATTACATGATATCACTGTGACATTGCTGGTTACAGACCCACCTCTGTTTCCTGCAGTCTGTGTCCAATAAGGCTCAGAGATTCACCCAGCAACTGTAAGTGTGCAGCTACATCAATAGGTTCTGTCTCAGGGGCTTTGGCTGGTGAGGAAGGCAGCACCACAGTGCTGGTGGGAGATTTCTTCTGAGGGGAAATCACTCCTGTTGGAGAAGCTGGATACAGACAAATTCAAATTCCATATTTTCTTCCTTAACTCTTTTACTTGCAAGCCTATTTACCTAGTAAAGTTAGAATCTCACAGGCAACGGAGACCAGAGCAAATGAAGTGCAACAATTACCTTTTATTTTTGGTGCACCATCTGAAGATGATGCCTTTCTCTTCACAGTAGTAGCCTCTGCTTTATTCTGCTTGTGTTGAAGATACTGAGCTTTCTGTTTCCAGATCTGCAGTTACCATGGTACAAAAGACATATTCATAACATTAGGCAATTCTGCTACCTGATGCCAAGACCTGAAGGCACAATGACATTAAGTAGCTAACTGGTGAAGTAATACCATGAGAAGAAAATGGACGACTTTATGATCACAAGGCCAGTATTTCCATACTCTGTGGACACAGGTAGTGTTTTTCTAGGTATGGTGGCAATGCTGCCAGCATGTTCGGACCTCAGCACCTACTATACAGAAATTGGTTTACAAAGACATCTCACACACACTCACCAATTTATCCTTCTCAGGTAGCTGCTTCCACACTTCTGCCAGTTTTTTACTTAACTCTCCAAAATCTGGTAGAAGGAAAGAAGAAAAGTGTTTAAAACAAATTAAATAATAGTATCATGAAGAGAACATAGGAAATTTCCTGGCCCATGCATACACATTTAGGAAGCAACCCATTCCATATCTAGAACTCTTCCCACTGACCAGAAAATGACTGCCAGTGTGGAATCCCAGTACTGTTTAAAATGAAAACAAGTTGATACTAGGAATATGAAGTCACACATGTATATACAGAAAGGTGACACAATGAAAGTAACTCTCTAAGTAAAGAAAGAAAGAGCTAGCAATTTCTTCATCCAGATTCACGGCTTGGTTAAAATGCAATGAAATCAAGTAACAAAATCCACTCCTGTCCCCTCTGCCATCTCTTATTCAAAGAAAATTGGCAGATTCTTCGCATGGTGCAAAATTAAAGAGGTTGGAACGACACAGAGATGATATATCATGCTAATTAATCCAACTGGTGTATGATCAAGAGAAGGCTGGATTATTGTTTTACCTATTCCAGGGTGCTCAGACACAATATTTGTACGATATTCCTTACAGAACACTTGATAGGCAGACATGTTTTTCTTCTTTGGCTAATCAGAAGGAGAAAAAGAAACAAAGATTTTTAATTATCATGAGATCTACTTAAATTAATTAAGCATTTGGCATTTACTGAAAAACTAAGGAAAGACATAATCAGGAACCTAAAAAAACAGTGTTTTACATGTTCTGGCCGAATGTGGTTTTTATGTAAGCACAGGAACCAGCCAGAACCAGTCTTAGCACAAGGCTTATCTGGCAACAATTCTGATCAATGCATTTCATTCATAATTTTCAACAACCTGATATTCTAAATTCAGGATCAATACACATCTCTGTTAATGTATCGCAGCTCTAAAACTTAAAAATAATAATAAAAAAATATCTGTCCCTCCATTCACAGTACCTATTACAGGTCTGTCAAAGCAATTCAGTTGTCATCATGTGCTGGGGAGGGACTCTTCATCAGGGACTATAGTGACAGGACAAGGGGTAACAGGTTAAAACATAAACAAGGGGAGTTTAGATTAAATATAAGGAAGAAATTCTTTACTGTAAGGGTGGTGAGGCACCGGAATGGGTTGCCCAGGGAGGTTGTGAATGCTCCATCCCTGGCAGTGTTCAAGACCAGGTTGGACAGAGCCCTGGGTGGCATGGCTTAGTGTGAGGTGTCCCTGCCCATGGCAGGGGTTTGGAACTAGATGATCTTAAGGTACTTTCCAACCCTAACTATTCTATGATTCTATGATTCTATGTTTTGTTCCATCCTTACAAAACACTTCAAATTGGCAGGAAAACAAACTATATAAGTATATTGACAGCAGAGGCATAAGCAGTTGCTGAGCTATGATCGGAGAAAACTTACCAAATAGAATAGAATAATGGCTGAACTACCTTGGGCCCATTTCTGGACACAAAGCAACTCTTGTCTATCTGAATAAATTGCTTTTCCCCATTTATATATTTACTCTACTACAACTACAGTTTTATCACCTGTAATCTCATTCATATGCTAACTACCATTTCTCCCAGTCACATTTTGATACACTAACCATGGAAAACTGAATTTATGGGAACAGAACAAAACTGGGAATGTGGCAGTCTGTAAGAAATAGAATTTCATTTGAATACAAGAGTGAATGGGTAAATGTCTTCACCTGCCAGGCTAGAGCTCCATTCCTTTTTATAGGAACTATGATGATGGACTAGACCACTAGTCAAAACTACTGCCTGGCAACAGGTAGAACCAGTTACCTTAGAAAATGTTGCAGTTGTGCTTTGTGCATAACATGTACCAAGCAAATTAAGTATAACTTCTTTAAAGAACCTCTATTACCTACAGACTGCCTGTGCCACAAAACCAGAATATTGTATACTCCTTTCACTACAAAGACAAATCACAGTGGCTGGTACATTTTTCCCAACATGCTTCAGTGAAACCATAGATATTGGTATTAGTTATCCTTCTATTTCAATTTAACATGCATTTGTAATGGAGTACCTAATTCACTATTACCCACAACCCAATTTCTATTTTTCCTTACTTTTTCTCTGTCTCTTTCCTTTTCTCTGTCTCTTTCTCTTTCCTTTTCTCTTTCTTTTTCTCTTTCCTTTTCTCTTTCTTTTTCTTTTTCTCTTTCCTTTTCTCTTTCTCTTTCCTTTTCTCTTTCTCTTTCTTTTTCTTTTTCTCTTTCCTTTTCTCTTTCTCTTTCCTTTTCTTTTTCTCTTTCCTTTTCTCTCTCCTTTTCCTTTTCCCATTTCTCAGCTTTGTCTCTCTCCTTGTCTTCCTTTTTCCTTCTCTTCTCACTTTGACCATCTGAGTGGAAAACAGCAGGAGGAGGTGAAGGAAGAACATAGTGGGTACTGGGAGGACGTGGTGGTGACACTGTTACTTCAGAACTGTGCCCAGAACTCTTTTTAGACTTAGAGTGCTTCTTCTCTCTGTGTTTCTCCTTGTCTTTTTTTTTCTTACTTTTTTTTGATTTCTTCTTCTTCTTGATTTCCCGGTAGGAATCATCTATCACGAGCTCCCCAGCCTCCAACTCCCCACCAGAAGAGGAGCCAGATTCTGCTGGAGCCTCCATACCTGAAATCTCATACTCACTCCCATGGCCCTCTGAATAAACAGAGGTGTCAGCACCAAAACTCTCAGAAGGTGGATGTGAGTCTGGAGGTGGCTTGTGCTTCTTCCGGGATGACTTCAGAAAGCTCTGCAGTTCATGACCTAGCAGGAATGAGCCTTGCTCATCTCGAGCTGATTTCTTGGAAGATTTCTTTGAAGCTGCCTGTGCTGAGGAGTAAGAAAAAGAATCGTCATCTGCTGCACTACTTTTCTCTTTTGGTGAAAGGATGAGCTTCATCTTCAAGCCATCAGGTTCACGAAGAGTAAGTGTCTCTGTGTTCACATACAGAGGTTTCATTTTTTTAGATTTGTGGAAGCTACCGTCATCCACTGAGTGCTCCCCACTGCTCCCACTCAGCTTCTTCTTGGGATGCTCCTTTTTGCTTTCAGAATGGCCAGAGGAAGAATAAGATGATTTTTCAGAGGTCTTCTTTGAAGACTTTGAGCTTGTGGCCAAAGGTGAGCTGATAGCCTTGAGTAAATCCATGGTTGTATCAGCTGAGGATGGGCTAGAAACTGCTTTTTTCTTCTTCTTTGATGGTAGATCCAGAGGTGCAACACCTGAAAAAGGTCAAGAGAAATGTACATAAAGATGATTCCCTCAAAGACTGCATTACAGTAGCGTGAAGAACTGAAGCCGCTATAAGCAAGACATAATTGTAGGTGACAGATTTACACCCTGTCTTAAATGGAAGACCTCTGAACTTATAACCAGCTCTATTTTATATATTCAGCATAAGTAGTATTATCTACAAGTAAAATTAAATTTTGTATTGCAATAGGAAAAAAAAAAAGCAAATGTCAAAAGGGAAGGAATAGGTTAGAAACTATAATTTTTCAATTTAAAGGGGGTGGAAGATCTGTACTCCCAACAGCGGAAACAGGTTAAGCTAGACTCTGAAAATATCACTGCCCAATCTTCTGCTGTCTGATGCTGATCAGCATCAGGTTTCTGATTACTTCTCCTAAGACAGGTTGATGTACCCTCCCCCCATAAAGTGCTAACCACAAAGTTTGATGACACTGGTTTAACAGCATCCGGAAAGTCACAATCTGTTAGCCCATTCTCCTGCTTGATTACTATCTTACCTCTGTAGCAGAACTCATCAGAGGAGTGTTTTTTCTTCTTTTTGTGAGGTTCTGTCCCTGGAGAACGCTCACTCTCCTAGGAGAAGAAGAATAAAGTTGCTGACAAACAAGAGGGAAATAATATAAGATTCGCATGGACTACTGACACAGATAATAATTTGTAGGAGATATCAAGAGTTATTTGTACTATGGCAACATCAAGGAACCCTAGGTATGAACCAGGATCATTATTCTAAGTGCTAAAACAAGCACTTTCTAAGAGCCTCAAGGTTAAGAGACAAAAAACCATGGTAATACAAAAAATTGTATTAGTCAGGATTCATTTTAGCACATCAGCCACCTAACCAGCACCAAGCTTTCTGTAGGCATTGCAGCACAACGGGGCTATAAGGAAACGGAAAGGCAGAGCTCCATATGGAGCTCTCACCAAGTGCAAGGAGCAATACACCAGAAAACCTGAAAAAGCACATTTGAAAGTGTTAAGAAATGGACAATAAAAGCCAGCACTTGGAGTTAAGCTGGTAAGTTGATAAAATACAGATATCGACCTCTTAATAAAGCTAAGAAAT